>BJBW01008463.1:33703-274958 GCA_004320125.1 Scolopax mira | reverse complement strand
ACTTGACTTTTTTCTACAAATACTTTCACCTCTGCCGTTTTCTGCGTTTGCAGAAGACGCAGGTTGATGAGTAAGTTTCAAAGCGATGCGGTCCGGGGGCAGAAGGACTTCCAGGCGATGGGGCACGCACCGGGCACCTCGGCGGACCCGCAGCGCTGCGGCGCAGGGCGGCACCGCAGGGTTTCGCCTCTCCGGGCTCCTCGCTGAGCCTTTGGGAGGGCTCCTGGCCCCCCTCCGGGCCGCCCTAGCCCGCGGGCAACACAAACAAAACCGGGCCACAGCGGTGGTAACCGGCGGCTCTGCCCCGGCAGCGAGCAAATCCCTCGCCCAAACTCAAGGGGGGCGGGCGCTTTGAACCACTTGGAAGTGAGAGGCCACGGAAACCAAATATTTCCCCAATAAATACGGGCAGGATTATCCTTTGAAGGGCGCGGGCGTTTCAATGGCACAGAGAGCACCTGACACCGCCTTCCCAAAATCCCGCTAACTGTCTGATAACTCCTTCTACTGTCTTCCTCCCTGCTGCCAGTTGCCAAGATATTTCACATAAATAGAAGCTTTCTGATTTATAATCAGCCCCTTCCTTCTGATTCATTATGTTAATGAATTGAGATATTACCAACATTGGATTATGGCATCACTGAATGAATCCAGCAAAAGAAAGCTGATTATAGAGAAAAAGCCAAGCGTACCCGGAAACTTAATAAAAAGAAACGTCCGAGAAATAATGTAAAGCGGCTCATCCTAAACTCACCCTAAACATCGCTCACAGGTGACGAGGGGATGCGACAGTTTCGTTCACAAATACCAACCTTTCCCCTATGGATTTACGGGTACTTTTTCCACCGTTCGGGTTATTATTACGCCCGTTTCCGAGGAATCCCACCCGCTGCCCAGAGCTTCCCTGGGAATCTCGGCGGAGGCACACGAGGTGCTTCTCGTTCACCTTCAGCCCCACCGCCCCCGAAACGGCCGCTCCCCCCCCGCCTCGTCCTTCCCCGAACTATCTAGTTTCGCAGTGTGAAACGGCAGAGAAATGCCCTATCGTTCCCCCCTCCCCGTCTCCTTTCTCCGCTCGGCTGGGAGCAGCCCGTCCCCTGGGGCAGAGCCCGGAGCCGCCGGCGAGGCGCAGGTCAGACGGCGCTTAAGGAAGCCGCGGGCGAGCGGGTGGCTCCGGCAAACGATCCTCCGGAAGCTTTTACTGAGTTAAAGCACCGAGAACGGAGCCACGGGGAACACGTACAAACTATCTGGGTAAAGAAAGGCAGGTCTTTGCAAAACCAAAATGAGTTTTTTTTTTTTTTTTTCCCAACACCGCTGCGAGGCAGGTACTAATTTGCTGCGGCTTCAAGCTATGTCATTCCTGCCGGAGACTGCGATCTACTTATAGGACGGCAACATTTTCCTTTTATTAATTTGCGAGATATTCGTAAAATAATCTTACGGCAGCTGGCTCTGCTTGAATATGTTTCAAAAGTGTGATGTAAATACCGTCTCACACTATTTTGTTGCCTATTAGGGCTCTCTGGTAGGTGATACGACTGAGAGTAAGGAGAAAGAACACCACACATTTATTTTTAAGATCATCATCGCTAGTGATAAAACTTAGGGGAAGAAGCGAGCAGGCTTCCTATCTGTGTGCGTTGAAAACGTATGCAAAGAAACTCAAATCCAAAAGATACAACTGGAAGACGACACACACAGCGGGGACAATTTAGGGCATTTTCAAGAGCCGTTTCGGCTGCGTTAAAAAGGAGCAGCAAATTCCCACTTTAAATCACCCTATTTACAGCAAAGACAAAGAGCTTGACACAGCGGGAGGATGCACTAAAGAACCGTTCTTTTTTTGTTGTTGTTTTTTTTTTCCACCTGTTTCCTTCGCAAGGGTTTAGATATCGCTACCCGTATCTTGCCAGGAATCACACCGCTGCAGTAATTTAGCACACAGCTACTGCAAAACAACGGGAGGAATGCAAAGAATCGATCCGGGCTTCATCACGTTTGGATTTTTCAGCAGTAAACTTCTGAGATTCTAATCTTCACTCAGCAGATTAATATTTCAGATCAGTGTCAGAGGAAAACTAGGAAAATAAACACCATACCTAAGCGAAATATTCATCACGGTGTAATCATTGTCTCTGCACTTGGCTACAGCAGGCACCGAACGTGCAATAACACTAACATTCGAGAGGCAGGGACTAGAGGATCAAAGCTTTATTCAGCTGTAACACGTTATATTCATGGATTATAATCCTTGAGCAAACAGAATATTGCATTAATGAAGACCTTAGCATTACAAATATGTTAAAACAGCTTGCATTTGGGGTGATGGTTAAGGTCAAGTTGTATCTGAACACAAGTATTAAAATATTATGAAAATTGCCATTATGGATTAAATAATGTTTTCTTTCAGATGTAACCTCACAAAGTACATTCCATTTCAAACTTGTTTTTCCTATTTTTCAGTCCCAACAAGCTCAAGCTGAGCATCTACATCCCTGACCTGCTCTATTGAGTGAAAAAGTCAGGAATGAGGAACTGTAAGCTCAGCCTAAAAATCTAGCTCCCAACTTCTATGAAAACATGACCCTGAATAAATACAATCAAGAGGATACTGTAGCAAGTGTCAAATATCACACGTCTAAACCCCTTATTGTTTCATACGTACTCTCAAATGAAATTAATAGGCTCGAGAAAGATTCTGCAGAGTAAGAAATTTCTTATCCTAGGGAAAACTAACATGCCTTCTGCTACTGCCCCCACAGCCAGAATAACTGAGAAAGTAAAAAGCTCGGGAATGTGACGGGAGAGGTGACAAGATGGGTGAACAGGCTGTGCTCCTGGGTTAGTCCTGTGGTTACTCATCTGTGCTTAAACCTAAAAAGGGATTATTAATTATTTCTTCTTGTAAGATACTCAAAGATTAACTTAGAAACAGACAAAACCTTTGGTTTTCCTTACTGCTCCTCTTAATTGCCTCCCTCTAGCCACTGGAAAAGCAGAAACAGCAACAGGCTCTTAGGACCATTGCATCTTACTTATACATATACGTTAGCACAAACAGGAGAGCAGCAAGTTGAGAATGCAGTGTAGCAGGTTATGTTCTAAGGAGAAAAAAAAAAAAAAACAAAAAAAAACCCCGTTTACCCAAGATGGGAAGGAAATTACATAAGATACATATATAATGTAAGCTATATATATGATATATTATTTATATACATAAACAAGCTTGGGACAAGATGGTGATAACTACACAGAATCAATGTTTGAAGTAACAGCTTTGACTTGGTGAAGAATACCCATTGGAGATCTTGTTTAAAGCCAACATTAAACCCTATTGGTATCAATTCTTTTTGGAGATTAAAAAAAAAAATTTAAAAATGTAGGTTTTTAAAGACTTAAGCTTTATTAACATTTGCTTTCTCAGATTTGTAGCTATAGAAATGCAAGTGGCAAACTAGCTCAGCCATAGGAAAACTGTGCACTCAACAAATCTACCAGAAGATACCATCCAATGATGTGCCCTGCCCCGAGGTCTGTGCCAAATCAGGAAACACTCACTCCTGTACCTTAATGTCCCTGCTCCTACTGCTGTGCTGTTTCACACTCATATGTAATTGCATTTATTTGTATCAGACCACAGGCCAACATGATGTCTCTGAGAGCTCACCTATACACATTCCTGCTTTAAATGTTTCTCTTCATTTTTTTCTTTTCTGGATATGTTCCTACGTAAATTTCCATGTGCCAGCTACCCTATTGCTTCTAAAGCTATGCTGCAGACAAAAAAAAAAAAAAAAGTAATTTCCTTCAATGAAAATAAGATATTTTAATCTTAATATCTTTGCCCAATAAGAAAATAATCAGAAACACAGTGGCACAGAAACTACACTAACACTGCTCGCAGGTGCCTTTCACAGCATGTTCCCAAATCCTCAGCCATCCAGCTGCCCTTCCTCCCCGTCCCCAGGTCCACATGCTCAGCCTTCCCTCCATGGGAAATCAAAAGGGGCGAGGAGATAGTGAGCATCTGCATTGTGTCCTCCTGTTTAGGCGGAGTCCAAAGAGATAAAGACCCAGATTATTCACAAGTATAAAGTACTTAGGGGCCCAGATTTTACTTTAAGTGATTTCCCTTTGGATGCAATCCTGGTCTTTGTTAGCAACTAACTGCTCATCCACCCCTTCATTTTGGGTATGGTGTGTAATAGCTTTTTCCTTCTTGTCTGCTCAACTGGGTCCAATTATTTGCCTTTTAAATGTGAGCTCTACAGTTCTAAGATCCATCCACATTCCCGATAAATCAGATTGAGAACCACATTGTGATCTTACAGAAGAAAATATTACCAAGTTGTCTTTGTGACAGAACATTGAGTAGGTATAAAATTGCAATGGTCTCTATGCCAGTTTTTTTTTTTTTTTTTTAAAAAAAAAAACCCTCTCTGCTTGTAAGATGAAAGCCTAATTTGATATTTTTGTAGTTATATAACAGTTCTAATATTTTGTGACATTTTGTATTGTGACACTATAGATGAAATTGTCATCGGACTGACACCCTTTACTGTTTATTCCTTAATTACAACTGTTAACAACACTGCAGAGAAGCGTGCTAATCTGCCATCACATATTATGAAAACAACGTTATTGTTACAAACACCAACACCCACTCAACAGGATATTTCTAAGATGGCAGTTTCTGTAAAAACTTATCAGTTTAATGGACACTTCAATAGAAAAAGTTTTAAATGAACTCTTAGTATTCCCGTTGAAAATACACAACAATTTTATATCGCAGCTGAAGTTTTGATTTTATTGTGTCAGTGATTCTTCAGCTAATTTAAATGCAAACAAAACTGAGTGCCTAATTTCAGGGAGAACAGTGTACACACATTTTGGTACTTAAAGATTACCCAAACTTCCTATAGTTCTCAGCTAGAAGTTAGTTCTCTAGTTCTGACAGGACCACAAACTCCCCACCAACAGCTAATCAGTGAATAACTTAACTATGTTTAATTAATTAAATGAACACAAGCTTTTAGTGCACAGATCCAAAGCAGCCAGGACATTTATGAGAAATATTGCTAAAAAGTACCTCAGTTTCAATAAAAGTCATTAAAATATCCCTACTATTAAAAAAAAATATATATATATATCTACGTAGGATGGAGATGCATAAATCAGTTCACTTTCAGCCTAGCAAAATTTGTAAGAATTACATTTTCATAACCTCAAAAACTGGCAGTGTTTGGTTTTTTTTTTTTCCTCTACCTCTAGGTTGGAGGTGGAAGTTTGTTGTTGTATGAGAGATCAAATTTTAACAATATATTGACCCAAGTCCAGGTTCTTAATTTAAAAAAAAAGATTTTTTTTCCGTAGGTTTCCTTTGCTTAGGAAGGATGACATTTCTGCAGGCCAAGTCACACACCTGAAAGAGTCTCCCACTGAACTGATACTTTAAAAAGCAGTGCACTAGAGCAGTGAAAATTTATACAGAGTTAGCCTATTGTACAATCAAACTTCACTAATATTGCACCTCTGTAGGAGGAAGCAGAGGAGCTGTTCAATGGCTGAAAATTAAATATTATCTCCTCAACTTCTATATATGCTTGGTTCTTGGACAGCCACTGCCAGCTACCTTTCAGTTTGCTTCTTTCAAACTTTTCATGCCTAAGCAAAACTTTTCACTTGTAGATTATGTCTATGTAAAGAAAATAGCATTAAAAGCAGCCTATAGAAGTAGCAAAAAACCCTAGACATTTATTTTGAGGGTTTTTTTGTCTTTACCCACCCATTAGACAGGAAATACAAAGTAGGCAGCAGGAGGTTGGGAAAAGCAGCAGTGAAATGGAATGAGAAGTGAATTACTGGAATGAGATGTAGAAGCGATTAAAGTGGCAATGACAAAAATCAGGGAAAACAAGATGCAAGGTGTTCCTTCAACAACTCTTCTCATAAAGGTTTTTACCCAGGTCCTGGTGTTAAACCAAGGCTACTCTGTCTGAGGTGAATAACCTGCCTTTCCTGTTAATGGTAAATTCCTCCTTTCTCCCTCATCCACAGAGAGACATACAGCACAGATGACTGCAGTGAAGAAAGATAATGCACAAATCTGTCTTTACATATCACACTTATATGTAGAAGCAGAGGATTAAAAATAACTGAAAACTCTTCTCAAACTGAAAAAGCAATTACCTTGGGGGTTTTCTATACACCAGTGTTCCTCACTTTTGATCCTAAAAGCCCCTTTGACGATTGCTTCTCTAATACAGAATAAAGAATTATACACAACGTGACAATAGAAGGAAATTATCCAATATGGTTAATTTTCATTTATATGATTTACATTACAATTTAACGGCGTGATATTCCATTGCCTGATCTGGATGATCTTGTCTGCCTAAGCCATAAATTACAAACCAAAACGAACCTAGAGTGTTTATTTTTGAAAATCTTCTTCTGGGTAGCTTATGTTCTGTTTTGTAGTTTTCATTTTCGTAAAACCAATAGGAACTTCTGCTCTTCCTAAAAGAAACTGTTCCCACTTGGGAAGAGATTCTTTTATTGATGCCCAATAGAGAGTCTGAGAAAGATAAAAGAAAAAATAAACTTAATTTCAAAATCTGTGTCAGCCTGTTTAAAAACAATATAGATATAAAATGCATTATTAAATCTTGCCTCACAAGTGAAGCATGAAATTTCAAATCTCTTCTATGATACAAAATACCAGCCTGGAAAGATTTCATTCTGCAGCATGAACTGTGAAGTGACTGAAAGTGCCCTCTTGTGGTAAGCAATAGATTAGTTTAGACCCTCATAGTATCTTTAATAAAATATTTTCCATTATAATAAACTTTTCCAAAAGAAGCTTTTATATTTAAGTACATATGTTAGTGGAATTTAATTTTGCAGTGTAAAAAGTTGTTTAACGTTATAAATGGAAAGTGCTATGTAAATTGGTTATCCTAGAAAAGTTTGCCGTAATGTAGTTCAAAATATTTGAGTAAAATTTTAGACGTGATAAATCACTGACAAAGTAATTGGCTCCAGTATGTGGATCACAAATTTAAAACAAATATATAAATAAATCATCTGTATAATTATCATGTGGTCTAGGAAAACCACTGTGGATTATCTAACCCTTCCTCTGCATTACCCTGTGCTTCTGCGTAATAAATTAACTATTTGTTTCATTTTTTTAATCTGTGGAATGGACATACCATTCATCATTTTTGTGTTGGTGTCCTAAGGATAATTTTGTTGTTTGTAGTATTTTGAAGAAAATTTTAAGTGACACATACCATTTCCGCCCCCCCCCCCCAAAAAAAATAAATCAAAGAGCTGTATTAAAGCCAACACTTTCCATCTACCAATGTAAGTATTTTTAGACATTGATGTCCATTCAAAAAAAGAGTAATTTTGTAGTAGAAAACATTTATGGTACATATGCATTGAATCTTTTTTCTTTACTTGTTTTAGTATATAACAGAAAAAGCATACCACAAAACTGAACATCTCCCTGCAGAGTATTAGATTCCTGGCTAATCATTTTGATCCTTACATGTAACTCAGATATAACTACAGCTCTTGCAGATTTACAAAAATATTTTCTTCAACAGATTTACTCAAAGAATCTTTTTTGACAAGCATATGTGCTGTCACACAAAACTACTCCGACTTAGCAAGCTGGGGATCCATTATAGCCATAACTTTCAAAGTATATTAATACAGACACATATATGGCTGAGTGAAATATGCTCAGAAGTGTTTTGGAACAAAGCATGCACAAGAATTTTGTACCACGAAAGAAAGTTTTCTTTTTCCACTATTTATAGCACTCTTCTCTACAAGTATAAAAAAAAAGGCTGAAATAGGATCTTCTCCTTCAAATAGTAACTCTGTTCTCTCTAAACTTCAACCACTGGTGCAGTAGGTAGACATCTCTGCAGCCATAAGCAATTGCTCTGCATTCTCCAATGTGCGTGGACTTTGGTTTAACCCCTGACACAGGGCAGAGGGAGAAGCTGTCCAAAACTGATCCAAAACAGCTCCAGAGCTGCCTTGAAAGTCCCCAAGGAGTCTAAAACTACTCTTGAACTCAGAATAGGTTCAGTATTAGTAGTTTGGCATCTCTCTTAGCATCATATACGCAAGATGTATAGGTATCTAAGAAAAAATGTACACTTTTACCTAAAATATGTATTAAAAAAAATATTAGAAGCCACTGAATGGGGATACTCAGTGTGCATCCTGGCAAATAGGAGTAGGCTATTTACAAAAGGCAGTGCCAAGCAAAAACTTTAATCACCCAAACGAGAAGTGATGCCTCTCACTGAAGGAATAGCCTAAGCATTACAACACTTGCCCAGCAGGTGTGAAACTAATGTAAAGTACACCTCTCTTCACAGGCTGACAGAGCTAAAATGTATACCTTTCCTCTCCTTTGATGGTGCCCTAGCACACAAACTAGCGTGGGCTGCTCTGTGCTACTATACCTGTGGAAACGAAGCCACCACACAACAGAGAACCCACAAACCACTGGTGCAAGAAACACAAGTGAGAATCTGAGTCAGGGGCCTCGTGGCTGAGGTGTTTAGTTTGCACAGGAAGAGCTGTGCTCCAATTGCTGCTCCCAGGACTGTTTCTTGTCCTCCTCATTCATTCATCACTTCAGCAAAAATCGAGTATTCTTTCTGTAGCAGTACTTTTTGTAAATTCCTGGACAATCATAAAATAACCCTGAGAAGTAAAAAAATGTCTCTGTTCACGCTGATAAACTATTGACCCTGAAATGTGAAAAAGACAATCTGTAGCAAACTGAAAATGGGATGGCCATATAAACCAAACTAAATAGATCTAACATAAACACAGTAATCTTCTGATATTCACAATATTAATTTTATATTTGACTTAATTTTGAAACAGAAGTTAGTATAGATCTGAAAGCTGCTAAATATTTCCACCAGAATGATCTAGAATCTAGGGACCTTGCCCCAGAATTTAGGTTCAGCTTGCTACACAGTATACACAGGCCTTTGGCTATACCAGTCACTGGATTTTAAAATCAATTATTTTCACTTTAAGAACATGCTTCGGGGGAAAAAAAGCAAAATATTTGGTAAACAGCAAGTGAAAAGACAGAGTTCGAGGACTTACTTCTAACTTAACAGTATCAGGATGTGGAAGTAAATACATTCTTTCTTGCAGCTTTTTTTCTGCTGCTTCTATATCCTAAAACACAGGCAAAGTACATTTTAAAAACAAACACGGGGAATATTAAAAGGAAAATACACACTCACATAAAGACATTTAGTTAAATGACCTCATATCAGCTAAACAGCATTCAAATAATGACACTGAAGTTCAAATCTTTCTGTTTAGTCAGTCTGCAATCCAACTTGTACTAGTAAGACTAACATCCTACAGTTTCTAAATATGTTTGCTGTACCTTTTTGATACAAGAATAAATTTCATGACTACATAAAACTGTTGCTGCAAAATACCATTATTGTTTCTGGACACCAGGGTATATTACAGTTAAATTCAGTTCTCTAAAACTTACAAAAATGTGGGGGGAACAGAATGGTTTTCTCTGTGCTGCATGAAGCCTGAAGTATGTATTCTAGCTACTGTAACTGTAAAGTAACTAGGCAAATTATGTGCAAGATCTTTACTCCTCAAGACAAAGATGACTTGCTAATATGCATGCATAACATGTGCACAAAAATGTAGAGCTGCAGCAAGCTGTTCACCAGACAAACTTGGATGACAATGCACCTCTCACATAGCTTTTTTACAAAAAAAAAAAAAAGATATAAACCCCAGTATTTGGGTTTCTGCTTGTCCAGTGGATGCGTCCTGGATTCACAGAGGACTAAACACATTTGTAAAAAAAGAAACAACCAAAAAATAACATCAACAAACAAATCAAAACATCCCCCCAAACTAACCGCCCTCCCCCTTTAAAGTTCTGACCCGTTCTTGTGGGCTTAGTTCCATACCCAAACATTGAAGAGATTGAGTGGTGGGCAGATGAAGAGAGACAGAAAGGGACGTGGGAGTGGGGTGTGAAGAAGCCAAAGCTGAACAGAGTGGAGGGGGAAAGAAAGTATAGCAGATGGCAGAGTTGGGAGCAGAGAGCGGGTGTGAAGAGTACAACAGAAAAACTAAATGAGAGAGGAAATTCCCCAAAGGGACTTCCCAAATATTCACCACCACTGCCGCTGAAAAGAAGAGTGAGATTCTGGAGAAGCACATCCACAAGAGAGACCAAACTGGTATTGAATATTAGCCAATCTGAATACATCAATAACTAAACAGTGCTTGACTCAAGTTTAGTTTGAAATACATGACTCAAATTCAGCAGAGTATGATTAATAAAAGCAAAAAAAAAAAAAAGCCTTACTGTTAGCTGAAGTTCAACTTAGTAGTATAGATACACTCAGTTAATTCAATTTACAGTGTTCATTTTATTCTACTTCATTAATTCCTTTTACAGCATGGCTGTTCTCTTGTACATAAGTACAACCCAAATCTAAGCAAAACTGTTCTCCCTTTTCTACAGCAAAGTGCAAACCATTGTAGGAAGCTAAATGATTCTGAGACAGAGCAAACCAAGTCTCAGATTTATCCAAATCCTCAGAAGCAGCAAGTGTCTGTCCCTTTTCAAGTAAAAAAAGAGTAACAGGGAGTAAACAGAAAGGGGGAAATATGGGCAAAGGTGGACCCCATTTGAAGTCATAATGTCAAAGTAACAGAGGCCAATACAGACTTAACTAACCTAAGCAAGGAATTTCTCTAATGCATGTACTTAGACCAGATACACCACAAACAGCACCAAACAAAGCTCATTATCAGTATGGCTCAGACTACGGCTGGAGAAGTTATCACCACACTGAAAAGCAGGATCAATCAGTAACGTTCATTTCATATTCTTCCATAGGATTTTCCTCCTTTCTGATTCCTTTTTCCTAATTCCTGCAGGATTTTTCACAGGGAAAAAAGAATACCAATCAAGTTCATTATTTATTTCTATACTCAGCTAAGTCATTTCAATGTTTATGGTGATAGGAAATGAGTGTCTTTGAGGCAAGAAAGGAGACAGCAGTTGTGCATATATGTTTAGTAGAGAAGGTCACTTTGGCATAGCCTAGATATTGGATGTGTCTTTTCGTTGCTCACTCTAGTTTGTATGTTGGGCAGTCTATTGTCATTCAGAATCCTGATTTAATGACAGACAGTGAAAGAAATTTTTGCTGGAAGGTGTAGCATGCTTTAGAAAATAACTGAAACTACTGAAAGATTAGATGGCACTTCTTGTGTGTCTGTACAACTGCTAAGCTTTATAGGAAAAAAAAATAATCCTCATCATCAACATAAAAATAAATACGTCAGCAGTTTAAACTTCTTCAGAACAAACAGCAAATCTAATATGTCACAGCACTGAAAAAAAGAGAGCATCTTACAACGCTTCCCCTAAAACCACAAGGACTGGAATAAAAACAATTCAAGACCCTTCCCCAGAGGTAAAATGGAACGCATGACACATACATCACTTTTAGGGGACCAAATTCAGCTGTCACTTATATTGATATGAGTCTGGCAGAATCCCACTTAAATAATTCTAGAATTACAGGCCTGTGAAGGAAAGCAAATTTGGTCTAAATTACCTTCCCAATAGTAAATATTATATAACATATTCTTTATTTTCTGTATAATGTTATAAGCTGTTGCACAGTAAGACGTTTCTAAACACAAGAAATATTACCAACAAATAAAGGTCATAGATTATAAATAAGAGCCAAATTTCTACTTTTTTTAAAACAATATTATATAAGTACCAACTGATACAGATTTCCCCCATCTGCAGTCTCCCTCTAAAGACATCAAGGAAAATGATGTTATGACTTAAAATGATACTTTTAAAATGATAATTATGTTAAAATCCTGAGCAAAGGCTTATAATGTTAAAAATTCAGTTAAAAAGAAATCCTTAGTTCCTTGCTTCCGACTGATTAGTAAATAAATTAATTTTGAAATGCCTTCCTGAGCATAAATATCAACTAGCAGAGAGAAAGAAAAATGTCTTTTGCTATGATCACATATTGAAAACAACTGATTTTGCTTACATGCAGAAAAACAGAAATGCAAATAAAAAAAATAACACTTCATCATGTCCATGTATTTTTGAGTAGGCCAAATCAACAACTCTCCACATGGTAACTGTGAAATGTACAGTGCCTGGTATCAGGAACAATATTCTGAAGCTGGCACATTAATCAGTCTTGTTTTCAAGCTTCTCATATATTATTCTGCATATTTTTTTTTCCTGTTTTCTTCTGTTATCAGAAAGCATCTGCAGGAGTGCATGCCTGTTAAAACTAGTATAAAATTAATAGATTTAAACTGATTTATGCTACTTTATCTTGCAACAGAATTTGTTTTGATACATATGTTTTTGCTTTTTTTCCCGTACAAACACCAACATTTTTGACACTTGAAAGGAACAATTTTGAGGATGTGACAGAAGATGGCAAATATCTGTTTAACTGCAAAAATATTTACACTCTGTATATGTCTGAGCTATTGTTAACATTTCCAATGCAGCAAGCTTTCAGCATGCAGAAATACACCCTACATTTATTATGTTCGCTTGTATACATTAACTGAGAATGCAGTTATAAAATACAAATAATTTATACGCAGCTATATTTATGAAATAAAAATCTATTATAAAGCGGATATGGAAAATGGGAGTCATAATGGCTGAAGTTACTAAATCAATGGAGCACGAACTATTGAAAAAATAAATAAACCATCCACCTCTCCTCAGCCTCTTTCTGAAGCAGCTACACTCATCTATACCCACCACAGAGTAGTTTGATTGCCCCAGCCCAGAACACAGCAGTTTATCAGCATCCAAGTTGAAAAATCTTCTTCATCACAGAGTAGTTATAAGGCATCTCCGATTCACTGTTCTGCCATGTTTGCCACTCCCTAAATATACCTCCCCTTTAAATACAAAGAGGGCCTGCAATAGAATTATACCCATCCAAAATTTTAAATCTTGACCAGGATCTGCGTGACGAAACAAAAAATTTTCAGTGACACAAATTAATCTTGTAATTTTCTAGAGTAAAACTTACTGTTTCAGTAAACACAATACATGCAAAACGGACCCTTAATAAGTAAGGGTTTAAAACAAATGCAGTTGAGGTATGGTTTTCTGCTGTTTCTTGAACCACCAACAAACATTTTTCAAATGTGTGCTCATTCAGCAGCCAAGTGCAATCTCTTCAAACTCAGATGCCTAAGCTAGAGGTTCTAAAAGAGGTTTTAGCATTCCCATCCCTGCCATCAAACCTAGATCTTTTTAATTGCCCATTCTCAAATATCTGTTGAATTTACCTAAGAAACATAAGTCTTACCTAAATATGACAAGAGGTATGTAGAACAGCTACTAACATTATTAACCACTGCTAGGAAGAGCCAGAAACACCAAAAATGGTTTTTACAAACTTGCAAGTCAGATTCTTGAAATCATTCTACACCTCTTCAAAGAAAAACATTAAACTGGAACTTCTTCCAGAGCTTCCCACCACCAGGAGAATAGTTCTTACCCTGGACTAAAACCATTACAGGTCGGTTGGTGCCCATTTCCAAGCATACCTCCAGATCTTGAATAAAAGCATAAAGGCACTGTGAATCTTGTCAGACTAAGTTCTCTCAGGCAGACATGTAATATCATGTGTTTCATTTCTACATGTGCTTTAGAAAAAAAAAGAAAAGAAAAAAAAAGGATAGTAGCAGCTGCCACCACGAGGCTCACATAAGAAGGGCATGGGAAATAGGTAGTGATGCCACCAGATCATAAAGACTTTTCATTTAATACTTTCGGTCAAGTTACAGAGGGAAATGTATAGAGGAGAATTCAAGTGATAACTACAGAGCAAACACTTTTTAAAAAATTCTTCAAGCTATAGAACCATGACATTTCAATGCGGTTCCTGGTAGTTGCAGAAACTTACATTTAAAAGTGCTGCATTCCTTTTATGAGCTGCATCAGCTGCTTGAGTTTGCCATGTCTTTTTAGTCTTTTTGTCTCCTAGATAAGTCTCCATCTGCTGTAGCAGCTCTGATCTCTGAGACAGTCTACAAAGGAAAACATTTTGCTAAGTGGGTAGAACATTTTGCTCAGGAGCTAGAAAATAACCTTTTTACCTTACCCAGTCTTCTCAAAACTATGGGGATAATTAAGCCTGCTGTAGGGTGGGTGTGCTGGGGGAGGGAAAAGGTACAGGCAGCCACCACCTGCTGTGCTTGTATGAAGCTATAACGTTGCAACCAGCAGTCCTCATATGCTAAGGTGCTTAGAAGCACTGAATCTCCCAGAACAGGAAAGGCAGGGTGGGTTGGGGTGGCTTGATCAGTACTACTCTTGCTAGTTGGCAAGTACTAGTTGTTACAAGAAAAGCAGATTTTTCTGAATCATTACTGTATTGGCTTCACAATTTGAGTTTACAGGGCAACAAAGAAGCAATTCTATAATTGAGACACAGAGTGAGAGAATCCAATTACCTTCCCCAAATAGGAATTTAACGGTGACAGGAGGTTAACAATGGAGAAGTTAAACCACTACCACTATTGGAAGTCAAACCCCTCATCAACCTAAATACCCTTAACAGCAATCAAGGATGCTAATTCCAACAGTTCATGAAGGAAGAGTGCCACCTCCTGGAACACCAACCCCTTGTTGAAATACCACAGAGCTGGGATTCACTGCTCACAGGATGGTTGTGTGCAGTGAGGGAGGTCTGGAAGGACCACAACGTGAACTGCTGCCAGGCAGGCTGCTGCACCGAAACAATTACTTACATCTCTTCGTGTCTTCTAGCAAGGTGAACCTCCTGAGCCAAATAGGATGACATTTTCAGTCCTTTGCCCCAGTTTTGTCACTCTATTGAAAGAAAACCAATAAATTAAAACCTTTCAAGAACATACCTGAACATACACTTTTCAGTATCAAATAATTCTGTGTTAAAAAAAGTTTGTGCATTATATTTATATATCAGTTATCTACACACAATACCTGTTTATAAATTGTAATATTCACTGCAAGGCATTGTTACAATACACTTTGAATACTAATGCTCTCATTTTAGGAAAATCTTACTAGATTCAAATAATTTATGAGACAACTAAAATTTGACTTTCAAGGTTCAAATTTTGCATGAATTTTTCTCATGTTTCAGATGCTTACAACCCCCCCACAGAAACTATGTGCTTTTGTGTAATTTGTGTATTACTGTTTACATTAGTGATTTCTGGCTTTTGTCAAGTTACCGTGAACAAAGGTATACTTGCAAGTATCTTTTATAATTGCCTCTCACACAGTGTCCTGTGCACAGGCAATCTGTTTAAGTATAGACATGATTAAACTAAGTAACTTGAGCTACTAAACCAGTTTAATTTTTCAGTGCTGTAAAAATTAAGTGAAAACTTCTTGAGGTCAGCTCTTCAGTACCGTAACAGCACATGACAGGATATACAGTTTAAATTGTTTAAATCTTACTGATTTTTTGAGATATGAAGGAAATCAACTGCCCACTGCATGCAAATCAAGATCCTACAGGATTTTCTGAGGGATCAAAGTGTTTTACAGCCCAGTATTTTTTTACTGCAGAGGTGACTGCATCATTGTCACAAGAAGCAAAAGTAAAGACCCTAATACGTGTTCACAATGTTGAAGGGTGGGAAAACTATAAGATCTCATCGAGATATGACAACATTAGGAAAGGCCTCCTCTCTGTCAAGAGATCCACACTTAACTTTGAAGCAAATTATTTACATGTGCACTCTAACTTCAGGAGAGAGCATTTTCTAGGGATGCACGTTTCCCCACACTCTGAAAAATACTTCTGTGCAACTTGCCTATGCATTGCTGGAGCTTCCCCTTCCTCTAGTGAGGAGCACACCCCCCCTCCGCTCTTTCCCTCATGCTGTTTGCGAGGCCAGGCAAGACCCACCCTCAGCAAGCAGGGCCTTTACTGGCAACGTGAGAAATTAAAGGTTGGGGCGGGGACGGACACGACCACAACCGCACGCACCTCTTTTCTTCAGGGGAGCCTAGTTACAAACTATAAATAAACAAGAAGTCGGTGCGGGCGTCCTCCCCCTCACATCACCGCGGGGCGACTGCTTCACTGCCAAGGCATGAGGGAGGCCGGGCTGGGCCACTATGGGCCAGGCCTTGCCGGCAGCCCCAAATTCAACCTCAGCCTGCTCGGAAGCGAGGTCCCTCAGCCTTCGCTGAGGGCACAGGGGCCGGGCGTCCCCTTAAGCCCACAGCCCTTGAGGAGAGGGGAGAGTAGGGCCATGGGCGGCGCGCGCCAAGGGCAGGCAGGAGCCGCCCTTAGCCCTACCATTAGGAAAAAGGGGGGGGGGGGGGGGGGGGAAGGACCTACGAGCCTGCCGGAACGTACCATCTTGTAGGATGGACGGGGGAGGAAAACAGAGAAGAAAAATGAATAAATACGCGGACCTAGTTTACCTTCAGCTTCGCCGGCTTCGAAAAGGAAAGCAACCACCCACCACGGTCGCCACGACGCCTTAACCATCTCCCCCTCCCTCGCTGTCATGGAGACGGCCGGAAAGGTGGAGCCTCGCCGTAGGCGCTGATTGGCGCCCCGGTAGGCGGGATCAGGCGAGGTCGGGATCCGCCTTCGCTGCTGGGATTGGAGGAGCGAGAGGAGGCAGGGCCCAGCCGTCACCGGCGGGCGGTCTCGTGCCGTGACCGTTACCCCTGAGGCGGCGCGCGCGGTCCGAGGCGGTACCGACAGGAGGAGGCGGGAAACGGCCCGCTTCCCTGAGCAGCCGCCGGCCACATCTGACGATTGTGTGGGCAAACTTTTGGGTCTTTTTTAGCCCAACTACGCCAAGGAAGAGCGAATCCTCCCTGGGTGACATTGAGCTGTTGCTGAGGGTGGCGTTGCCTGCTCTTACTCCTCCCCGACCCCCCTCACCCCAACGAGCCCCTGGCGTTCTCTAGTGAAGTAGCCCTACATTTGAAGGCAGTTGCTGCTTTCTCACGCAAGATACAGCGTTACATATATATTTTCTTTTGGCAGGGGAAGAGTGTTGTGAGTGCCAGCCAGACTGTCCACACGTGTTTCCAAGCCCTGTGGTGTGGATCTTGCACTCGGTGTGGTTAAGAGCAGAATTTTTTCCAGGCCTCAAAGCTGAAGAGTAAACTGAGGTTCACTCTTGCCCTTTATTGTCAAGTTTCATCAAAAAGTGCTTTTTAAAAAAAAAGCACAATTAATCCACTTTTTTTTTTTTTTTTGTGAATGTGTTGTGCTTCAAAAAAAACCCCAACCCATAAATGAAACAATTCTAAGCCAAATACAGCTGGAAGTTTATTTTTCTTCATTGTTCCTGAATAGATTTACATATATTTGCATCTGAGGGTGCAAAGCTGCTCCGAAAGCACTTTTCCCTCTTTCCTTTCTAAACATTCTCTGATCATAGCGTTTTAAGACGCTTCGTCACAAGCCTTTCTTACTGCAGATCAGCAGCTTTTTCTTGTGATTCTTCAGCTCTTTATCTCTTCCATTTTTTCCATTCTCTGATTTTATATTTCTGCAACAAACTCGCATTAATTCACTTTATGACATATAATTAAGTAGAAGTTCTTTAATGCGCTTGTCAACTTACCCCTGCTTATTGCATATTGCAGCAGTCAGGATAAATAGTACTTAAAATCTCCCCCTCGCCCCCTCCTTGTGATTTAAAGACAAGACTTCCCAATAAATGATAGGGAGAAATAGGAGCCTGTCCTCATTTTTAATGGTGTGAAAAGCTAATGGTTACGGTCTCACTAAATTTAACGGAAAGCCTAAGTATTTTGCATATTCTTCCTTGAGCTACACCAGTTCTCCGTAATGGCGGTGATCTTTCTTTCCTGTAGCATTTAATGAATTTCAGAAAGAATAAAGACAAATTGAAGTTTGGTTTACATAAACCATTATATATGCCATTTGTGGAGAGAATGCAAAGAACATTTTAGTTAAGCTACAGATACTATCAATTGTTCAGTGTTGCGGAAATAAACAGGATGGAAACCATAATTTCTTAATGACTGCTTTAGGTGACAGTGGATGAAACACTCTGTAAGATCATAGCTAATGAGCTATAAACTCTGCGTTTAGTTTTTCAGTATTAATGTCCTTTTTTCATTAGAAGAGCAACCTAACCTAGCTCAGTTTCCAGCTTGTCAAGAATATAAGCTTTAAACTTATTTTTTTTTTTTTTAAAAAAAGACTGCAAGCAACAGCCAGAAATCCCCAATAACGGGCTGTTTTGAATAGATGGTTCCTTGTATCTGTGAAGCACCCACAGTGAGGTCGGTGGCAGAAACAGGGCTTTACAGATAGGAGTCAGTGACATGGGGAAAGGCATTCTCTTGCACATCTTGATGCACTCGCATCTAATTACAGCTTACTCTATAGATTGTGGTGTCATCTGCCCCCCAGTTTTTGGGTATACTGTGCATTTTACAGGAAAAGAAAAGAAAAAAGTAAAAGTTTTTACGTGAGTCTTCATTAAATATTTCTCTCTTTGTGTGAACTTACTGTTGGATCACTCGTATAAAATTTGAAAACCTGTACTTACTCTCCAATTGTGCTGATTGTATATTTTTAACACTAGAGTGGTCGCTGTGTTATTGCTCTGCAGTGGAAGTGTTGGGCCTGGGATTGTGTACTCCGTGAGTGCCTAATTACAAATTAAGGACTGAAATTTGGGCATTGTGACCCTAGGGTTTTTGTAACCCTGCAATTTGGTCTGAAAATGTAGGCGAAAGGGGTTTTCTGAGCGAAACTGGTGAATTGTAACACTAGATGGCACTTAAACACAGCTAACGAAGACTTTCAAATCTTGCAACAAACAAAAACAGTCAAACACATTCTGTTCTAACATGCAGTTAATTATATCCTCAAAATGATGTCTTGGACTGATATTACTAAACAAACATGTATAAAATGTAATTACAGACAAGTGAAATAAATACTGTAGGCTTATAATTGCAAGATATGTTTTTTGCTTGTAATATGCTACACACCTGTGCATAGTTTATATAGCTAGTATTTTATTTTGTCATTTTTACTAACATGTAGAATGGTGCGATTTAGCTTTATGTTCTCTTATTTACTGGTACCAATTCTTGCCATATGTCAGTTTTTAAAAAATGGAATGTTTTTATCTATTGGGATTTTAAAGCAGGAGTATTTCAAAGGGAAAACAATAAAAATAGAGGAGTTTTTTATGAAACCACTTCAAAACATTTTTTTAAAAAATGCGTATTTTTTAGGTTTTTTTTTCTACTCGCTTTTCTTTTCTTTTCTTTCTCTACTTGCTTTTCGGAGGTACACCTCCATTGAGATGGTAGCTTCATATCCAGTTGGAGGTCCAAAGTCCATGAACGCCTCTGAAGTGATACCATTGGTAGAATGTACCAGACCTGTGGGACAGTCTGAGAGCTGTGAAATCCCATCAGAGCCTCCTGGGGCATCACCTTGGGTTCTGGCAGTTTTTTCCCACCAGCTGCAGCATTTCAATCACCTGCACAAGCCCTGTGTGAAGCTGGTGTAAGTCACAACAAGCTAAAAAGGCAGAGGCCTGCAAGGAGATGTCCTCTCAGTGCGGGAGCAAGCTAATAAAGCATCAAACCTAGAAAGGGCAAAAGTGGGCTCTTTGTTCCTCTTTCTCCTCACATTCTAATGTTCAGGGAGTTGCTCTCATCCCTACTGCTGGCAGTTCCCATAGCATTCTCTGTCCAGGGTTACAGATGGTTGTGTTCTCCGTGGTAGTGAGGCTAGAAGTAAGATGAAGCTCATAAATGGTAGGACGTTCCTGTATTTGCATTTTGTTATTTGGCAGCTAAAGAGGTGTATTTGGTTTGGGAAAGACTGGTACATGTGTGGAAGTCACACTTTGTTGAGAAAAAATTGCCGGTGCATTTCCGAATGCTTTGACAAACTAATGGGAACAATCTGTGTGTGGTTGTTGGAATTGCCTCCAGACATCAGGAGACCTTTTGCAGGTGAACCAGAACCCAAACAACAGACTGGGATGGGCTGAGCATCTAGGAGACAGTGCAAAAAAAAGTTGTCCAAACTAAAGACAGTTGGGTCAAGTTCAGAAAAAGAGTTGGGAAGAGGAAAAACCGACAGCTCTGGGAGGACACAGAGGTGGTGGAACTCCAACTGGTTGTTGTGCCTGTGAAAGTAGGGTGTGAAACTGTGGATCAGGCCAGGACAAGCTCTATGTCCAACGCCAAAGAAAAAAAATAATGGTTGTGGTAGAAGGGCATAAGGAAGACAATATCAGAATAACACCTGATAAACAGGACAAAGCTAAGAAAATCAGTATTCAGCTGCAAAATTTTTTTTTTTTTTGCGTTTGAGAAAGATCCTTTTGGGTTCTGGAACAGTGTTTCCAGGTAGCAGTAGATATAGCTGTGAAATATAAACTAGCCTAGACAATACTTGAAACAGTTTCCTGATAGACCCATTCGGTACCATCAGGGGGATGCAAGCCCTGACAGGTGCTTCCCGTCAGTGGTTTCTATGGTGTAGCTGTTTCTTTTTGAAGATTTCAATAGTTTGGCCCTTGAGTAATAACATTAAGCTGCCTCTTAAAAAAAAAAAAAAAAAAAAAAAGAAATCTACAGGCCTCGACTGACTTTAACAGATGTACAGGTAGTAGAATGTTTTACAAGTAATTATAAAAACTATTTACAGTAATTAGCTTGAATCTAATTGCTTCTCAGCATGTTAGGATAGTAAATTGCAGCTTTATTTCAAACCAGTCTTGTTGTCTGTTTTCCCTAAACTGAACACAGGAAACCCAGTAAAAACAAACACTTGGAGTAACACCGTTCTCAGTTCCTGTTTGAAGTGTGTGGAAGGGGGAAGCTGAGCTTTGATCTCCCCAGCAGCTCTTCACTTACCTGCACAGGCTACGTCTTTCTTCCCTTACACACCCAGAACCTCCTGAGAGCAGCAAGAGGATGTGTGTGAACAAGAGGGGCAGAAATACACCTTTGGGCTCTTAAGTGAGAGAGTCGCATCAGATGATTTATACATGAGGAAGCTGATTTTCCATGGCTCCCTCCCTGAGCAGTGCAGAGGGACAAGCTCTCCTGGACAGTGGTGCAGAGCATGAGGCTGAGCACTTGGAGTAGCTCTGAAGGACTGGAGGTATCTTTCTGTACGGGCTGGATAGGGAGCTTTGAGAAACCGTCTTCCTCAGATTGGTGTCTATGATGACGTACCTGATCAGTGTCCAACCATCTGCTTCAAACCCAGCCTCAGCTTATATCTGTCACACCCTTGTGGAGGTTCATTGGACTTCCTCGGCCACGCAGATAGAGAGCCCCTCAGCTTTGGCCTGATTTGAAGTTCCTCTTTGAAGCTGTGGCAAGTCTGAAATGCAAGTCAGTGCCTGCTAATGTTCATGTGAATCCAATCACAGGTCTTGAGCTTACTTAAGCAGTCTTCCAACTGCTTTCCCACATTACTTTCAATGGACTGGACAATTTAACTTTGTGTCCACTCTTGCTCCAGGATGATGATAGACACCATCTTCAGGTTTAGTCTGTTTGTGCTGGGTGTACAAGCCAGCCTATAACTTTTACCCAGTGTAAGTAAGTAATGCTGTTTCCATCTGGTCTTACAGTAAAATTGTATAATTCTGTAATGATGATACATCTACAGAAGCAAAAAGTACTTTGAATTTTAATATATGCATTTATGTGACTGTCAAGATGCCTGATATTAATAGCTTGACTTTTACTGTAAGCAGAGGTAGAAGAAACACCACCACCTTCACAGTTCTGGCACAGTTTCCTCGTGAGTTGAATTCTCACCCCATAGTTTCTGTCTCTGGCTTTTGCCATACAAAGCTGAGCAGGAGTGTTCTATTTTTTATTTCAGTTTAGATTCTGAATACTTTTATTATGAGTTTCTTCAGTCCCTGGGAGAAATTAGAGAGGCAACAGTGCTTCTCCTATTGCATAACACCAACATTTATTGACAATAAAAATAACTGAACTTGCACAAGAAGCCAGTTTCTAATAAAACCTTTTTCTAGGTTGTTGTTATGAAGGTTGAGCTTTTCATTTTTTACAAATAACCCACTCTTTTTAAAGAAAGGTCAGTCAATCTTTATAGAAGGATTTAATAAATGACTTTTCCCCTCTTACCAAATTTAGTCTTTTGTTGAATTGTTTCAGTTCCTATTAAAGCTTCACAAAAATGTACCTTCTATTATATTTCTTCTAATAGGTTTCTCAGCCTTATAACTGTAATAAATTTGTCAGTCTAGCTTCACTGAACACTGGACTTGAAAATCCTACCACAACAGATTATAAATATAACCATTTCTAAAACCCTTTTGAGAAGTTTTACCTTTTCTTTCAGCACGTTTTATGTACTCAGCAATTCAGTGAAAATAACCTTTCAGAGTCATTCTTTAAACTCTCTTTCTTGGTGATAGTGGAGTCGAGTCATTTGATCAGTCAGTCAGAAAACCTGAGTTCTGTTCCCATCTCTGCCAGGGTGGATTCATAATCTGAACCAACTTGCTTAAAGCCAATGGTTTCTTAAGTAAGTGTTCATTCAAAGGAAATGATCAACTTGACCCACATAGGGCCTCATTTTCAGAGTATCTGAGTGCTCAGAACTGCATTTTAAATAATTTTAACCGGTGCCCTTAGCGCTGCTGAAAAAAAAACCCCAAACTTTAATGGCATCTTATTAGGTAACCATAAATTAAGACCATCAAAAGTAGTTTTTACAGCAAATTATAAAAATAGATGCAAATATACCTTTTTTTTTTACTAAACTCTTTACTGTGTTTCGCTTCTATGAAATTTGGTTGTTGCCTTTGGGGTTTTGTTTTTTCTTTTCATGGGAGAAGTTACTTTTTTTTTAAGTAACACAAAATACTGTTTTGATAAACAATTCTCTTCAGGACATATTTTAAAGCTTGAATGAATGAATATAAACAGATTGCTAACAAAACCTTTAGAACATTAATAACCATACTAAAAGCGGAGAAGCAAGCAGCATGGTCACATAAATCTAAGAAAAGCAAACAATGTAAATATCTCAAACCCTGTGTCATAAAATGAATCAATTTTGCTTATGTAAAGAATAAATAGCAATGCATCATATTTGCTTTGTATGGATGAATGGGGAACAGAGAGAAGCAAGGGTTACCTAAGTAATATAAAAGCGTAATTAATAGGTACTTCCAAGGGACACAAATAATCTACACTAATCCCAAATTACAGCTCATACTGTATCCTTCAGTTTTAACCCCCTTCTCACGCTTACCCATAATCAGCAAATGGAGGAGAAGATGGACTAACTCACCCCCGTTTTCCTTCCAAGGGAATTGTTCAGCTGCAAGTCTGTTACAGGTCATTCTATTTACCTGAGCAGCTGTGGTGGTTATGGTGTGCTTCTGGTCACCTGAGTTCAGGAAACATGAACTCAGGAAAGGAAAGGAAAGGAAAAGCTTTTAGGATGATCAAGATAGTGGGATAGTGGAGCAAGCTTGTTTTGTGAGAAGAGATTAAAATGTTTGTCTTATCAAAACAGGCAGATTATCTAATTGGTTAACATCAGAGGAAAAAAAAAAAACACTTTTAAAGCAAAAAGATAGACCTTGCAGAAGGACAAATGGATGTAATGAATAAACCTCTTGAATAGAGAAGTTTGAGGATAGTGCTTAAGCATCAGAGAACTGAACTTCTAGAACAGCCTTCCAGAAAGAGCAGAAAGGGAGGGCGAGCAGGAAAATGGAATCCTTTTGTCACAGACCTTTGTCAGTTTGTGACCGGGATCCTGCAACGGCGCTTTCTGCGTGACCCTCAGAGGCCTGGCTTGCAGAGCCTTTCCCATGGCAAGTGTTTTTGGAGCAGCCACCTTCTGCTGGGCAGTGCTGGTGAAATTCCAGAGTGCCCATCACCGGCGTCACTGTTGTAATCAGCAACCAGCCGCCTTTGAGAGAAAGCTCGGAAATTAAAGCTCCAAGTCACTTGCTGCTCTCTGCCTCTGGCTATGAATGGTGTTGCAGAGGGAAAAATCAGCAATAAACCATGTAATGCACAATTTCTGCAGTCTGCCTGGCTCTGCCCACCCAGCCAGCTGCGTGCCAGTGACATCAGTGCCATGGAGGTGTGTAGAGTATCCCTACAGCATGCCGGCACCGAAAGGAGAATGTTTTTAACAAAACAGCTCCGTCTTGGGAAGACCTTTCTGTCTGTGTAGGCTTCCTAATGTAAACTTCTGTTTGCTGTGATCTCACTATAAGCTTTATATTACAAAGTCCTACGTGACATTATTTGTAGTTGGCTGTTTGTCTGAACCTATTTCATAGCCTAAGGCACAGAAAGGCAGGTGAATTTAAATTTCAGCTTTCAAGCTTGTTTTCAAATGCTGACAGTTTAAAGTATTAGAATAACAG
Organism: Scolopax mira; assembly: GCA_004320125.1. Lineage (NCBI taxonomy): Eukaryota > Metazoa > Chordata > Aves > Charadriiformes > Scolopacidae > Scolopax > Scolopax mira. The sequence goes on along the minus strand of BJBW01008463.1, from coordinate 250,430 downwards.
AAAGTTCTAACATCGTTCTTGGATTTTTCTTTCCCAATTGACTGTCTGAATTTACTGAGCAGGGCTCTATTTGTGACCGGAGTTACAGACAGCACTACAGACTCCAGGCTTTAAAATAACTGGGTAAAAATGCCATTGACATGAAAAGGGTCAGTGTTTGGTTTTCTGTCATTTATGTTTCAGCTTAGCAATAATATAGTAAAGGAGATTTTCTTTGGAAACATGAAGCCATAAATTCATTAAAAAATATGAGAAAAGCAATACATTCCAAGGTATGAGAAAATTACTTTCCTTAGGGAGTGTCATCTATTTTCAGCCTGGAGAAGAGAAGGCTCTGCAGAGACCTTACAACAGCCTTCCAATATCTGAAGGGAGCTACAGGAGAAATGGGGAGGGATACTTTGTCAGGGAGTGTAGTGACAGGACGAGGGGCAATGGTTTTAAACTGAAAGAGGGGAGATTTAGATTAGATATTAGGAGGGTGGTGAGACACTGGAACTGATCACCCAGAGAAGCTGTGGATGCCCCATCCCTGAAGGTGTTCAAGGCCACCTGGGTACTCAGAGAAAAAGAAAGGCTATAAGGAGAGCTTGCCATTTACAAGATGTCAGAAGGTCCATGTAGGATTTTTTGCTACCAACTCAAATCCATAAGAAACCAGGCTCCTTGGTTCTGTTACAGAACTCCTTATCTACTTACGGTTTTTCTGTATTTAAAGCAACTGAAATGAAACTAGTTTATATAAGCAATCAAACGATCTGTTGCTAAAATATGGACTGCTGTATAAATCAAGCTGTTGGTGAGATGCCCTAAATTTCCTCTCTGGAAATGGCTCTCTGTAATTGGCTAATCTCTCAAAATAATTTGTGACACCTTTTTACACATTGTGCCAACTGGAATAATCAAACGGGGCTGATGAAAATTATGCTTCCACAGTTCTATTTAAAAAATGTAGTTCACAACTTTTATATACTTAGAATTGGCTTAGGCTGTTAAGAGACTCTGAGAAGGGACTGTTGTCTCTGTACTAGAGGATGCAGAGCCAAGTGAAGAAGATGGTTTTTAGTCTCTGGTTGTGTCAGAGAGACTTGGGTGTTACTTGTAGGAAGCATCATTGGAATCCACAGCCTAAATCGTGCACAGCATCCTGAAGGCAGCAAGGGACACTGCAACAAGGTGCTGAAGGTACCTACCAAAAATGTAATCCACTTGTGCATGTAAGCATAATATATTTTTTTAGTAACGTGACCTGGTTAAATATGTAATTTGAAAAGCAATCCTGGCAGCAAAGGATCATTTTCAATGTAACTGGAGTATTATTTATCAAGAACTCCTGGACAGTAGTAGAGTAATTTCTGGGGCACATCTCCCACTATAGATATAGTAACATTCTTTTAAAGTCAGAGACGAGATGAAGAAATGAAACTGTATAAGAATTCATACTGAAGGGGAGCTCAATATTTTTAATAAATGAAGAGCCAGCTGATTTAATTTGGGACAGTAAAGTTGGAATTACACAAGCCAGGAGCTATTTCTAGAGATGCGCTACGAGAGACAAACAAAGTGAATTGTCATTCCACACCATCTCACACTAATGTCTCTGTGTGTGGTAAAAGCAATGTATTGCTCTTGTTCTTCATCCTTTTTTTGTCCTCTGAGTAATACCCAAACCAAGGGAAACCTTAAAGGCTGACAGCAGGGTGTACTTGGGACCACAACTTGAGCAGCCCCTGGCCAGGCAATCCCTGTTCCTCTGGGGGAGTCTGCAGAGCCGAGTGTGGGACCCCAGGCTGTGGGGCAGTGTCAGGAGCAGCTCTCACCATGAACTTGAACCAGCAGCTGCTGCAGAATTTACTCCTCTCAGCTGAGAGACCATTAATTGCTAATGTTTAGAATAAAGCAGAAAGGTGGATGCGCTCTCCACCTTGTTGTGACCTGCCCACCCTGTTCTTCCAAGCTGAGCTGCTTTTACTGCAGAACCGTCTCAGCCTGATAAGTAACTAACAAACTGCATATTTGCAAAGCCCCCACAAGTTCTCATAAAAAAAAGGAGGTATTCTTTTCCCCTGTAGCTTATTGAGAGTTGTTGTTTGTTCTCATTGCATATGCTTGCAAGACTATGAGGAAATACAACCCTTGGAAGCTGGGAAGTTATGATAACATATGCATTCCTTCTCATCGTCTTCCTGGTGTGGTCTGTGTTTAGATTTCATTCTCTTGTTATAGAAAAGCAATTGGATTAGTTTTAGAAAATGACTCAACATGATATGGAGGGTGAGGAGGAAGAGAGACGGTGAAAGATCTCAGCCACAAGTCCAAGAATTACAATAAATGTGGCTTGGACAAAGTATTTGTTTACTTTGAGTAAAATTTTTACAAGGCATTTAGATTATTACTTTCTAGGCCAAAATACATGCCTGCAAAACAGATTAATCTCAGTGGAAACACTGTGTTAGAAATGGCATCATTCTTTTTAAGCTGTCAAAATGTTCTACAGAGCCCCATTTGTAGTTATGAACACACATCATATAAGTGCTTTAGAAAGAGCCATCCATTTGCAGTCAGGGTGCAGGATTCCAATCTGTTTACCATGACACCACCAGTGTTCCAGACAGATCTTCCCAACATAACACAGGCACTAAAATCTGTATTACTGAGACTGTAGGAATATTCATACTATATCCTGTTTCCAGGAAGGGACAGGAGAGGATGTCCAAGGAAAATGACAAAGAGCAACAAACATTAATTCTTACCAGGTTCTGATAGTCTCTAGACTAGGCACAACCTAAACCAGAGATTTTATCCACATCTTTGTGTTATTCCTCAGTTTAAACTCCTTTGCTTAAATGTCTGAGGATAAGGTAAAGAGCACCATACATAAAGAGTGAACCTGTCTCTTTATTATGCATCAACACACTGCTTCTGAAGATGCACGTGAGTCCCCGGCTACTGTCCCAGGATACCACTACAACAGAATAATTACTGTTCATCATAAATATCTTTGTCAGAAGATTGAAATAGATATGCCTAAAATTGCTCAGGAAAATATGCAGTAATGCTGAAAGCCAAGAGATTTAGTGATAAGGTGACAGTAAAATCTTGGCTCTGCTAAAGTCAAAATGAACTTTGCCAGTGGCTTCAGTAGAGCCCAGATTTTTGCCTTGAGACTCTGCCCAGACCGGCTGCTCTTCCTGGATGTCCTGAGAGCATCTCCAGCCTGAAGGGGCTCCAAGGAGAGGTGTGCTGTCGTGAATTCAGAAAAGTGGATTTTAACAAGCTCGTATGCACCATGAATGGTTATGCTACTCTTTTTGTGAACAACCTGCTCTTTCCAGCCTTGCTATTAATTTTCACAAAGTCAGATACTGCAGCTGAGTGTTCACGGTTGTCGGTGTTTGCATTCCACCTTGTGATGGAGAACTGGCAAAAAACATTCAAGTACAGAGGATTTGGTAAAAAGAAATTATGTTGGCTTGCTATTTAGATACAACTGGAAAGTGATTGTTGAGAAAAATGAAAGACTTGAGCATAAACCACTTTTTTTTTCTAAGCTTGCCATCTTCTGTACATACAAATCAGGAAAAGACCCACTCCCGGTCCTTCTTTGGCAATTCCTCTGGTCTTTTTTACAGCAAGGGCTTCTGCTTGTAGGTTTAGCACTTTATGTTGTGGCCATTTTAGTGAAATAAATCTATTAAGAGCATGGCTGACACGGACAGGAAACACAATTTAGTGTATGGGTGAAGCTGTATCTTCAGACAGAAGAGACAGAAATCCTGTCCTGTGAAAGGAGGATTGAAGGAACCTCGGTCCTGGGGGGATGAGGATGACAGCAAAGGTGTCCATTACGTGGCTTCACCGCTGCACTCAGACCCACTCAGGAGAGCCCTGAGTGTAGAGTCCTGCTGACTTTGTGAGCAAACTCTTGGTTTTGTTCCCAAATCCGTCTATACGGATACAACAGCAAGAGCTCAGCTTCTGCTACAGGCATCAGTGGGGATGTGGGGAAATGCAATACAGGGATTATTGATAACCACATCCTAGGAAGAGCTGCAGCCTTCCAGAATATCAACAGCATGTGATAAAATCTAAATAAGGGATGTATAACGAAGCTGGGTTTGGCTGCACAGAGAAACTCCTTAGTGCTTGAGCACTGCCTGTCTGTGGTGTAATCTGTCCATACTACAACCTTATAATGAGGTTAGTTTATAAATTATTAATAGATAATATGAGCACCTATCAGATAAGAATAACATGGGTTACAAGCTCATCAGCAGATAATGCTCTGTTGTGGTAATAATCAACCTACTGAACTCTGTAATCACCTATAACAATTGAGACCTATTTGTGAAAATATCTATTAATTCTTACTAACTCTTATAAAAGGAAGTTTAATACAAAACAGTGTAGTAATGGGTATATAATATGAGATCGCTTTTTTAGTACTGTTTTGTCTTTCAGCACTCGCTTATGCTTGACAATATCCTTCTGTAAATAGGAAATGTGTCAGCTGGAACTCAGGTGCGAGGAGAGGGAGAAATTTATTTTTCTTCTACCAGTGCACTGTTAGGAAGCTCAGGTTTAGAGCTGGGCAGAGGCAATAATGGTTTAATGAAGAAACGGTTTGTTACAGCAGTACATAGAACAGCTGTGCAAGTATGATGGGGTACGTGAAATTACATCCTCTGGATGTCAGCCCCCTGCAACAACTATTCCATATCAACTAAATTGTACCCCCTAACTGTAGGTGGGGAATTGGGTGTCCAAGCGGGGCAATGGCTTCCTGTGCCAACCTGGTCACTAAGTACCTCATACCCACCTTCAATCTCAGGTTCAGGTGGATATCTGAGAAAGACTTTGGGGGTTGTGTGCTTAACACAGAAGTTGTAGTTGCAGGAAGGCTAAAATACCATTCTCCTGAAGCTCATTACCTTCTAAATTGCCTCAAGTCTGGGACTCAATAACTTTAGTGTAATCTGTACTAAAACCAATCGCCACCCAGTTTCACACAAGTTGAAAATTAGTTTTTAAAATCCAGCAAGAAGTTAAGAGTAAAAATAAAATATCTGGAATTCCTTTATTTGGAGGTCTCCTGCCATTCAGTCCAGGAAGAAGACCACAGATGTCCCCAGTGCTGTGGAGGTGCCACCCTCAAGAGGCTATGGATTTCCAAGCCCAGTGTGGAGGAGCTGACTATATAGCTTTGCAGTTATGTGTATGTATCCTCATCTCCTGTGAAAAGCTGGACTGGAGGGGTGTCACCTGCTCTGCACTATGGCTGGGACAGACACTTAGCTGTGTGGCTGCAGCCTACCTTTGGCGGAGTAACTGCAGGACTTCCTTCATACTGCTTTGCAGAAGCACCTTGCATCCTTCACAGGAAACTGAAGTCAACAAAGGAATGGATAGGAAGGATTTTAGTGAATAAATTGGGTGATCTTCTGATATTATAGCAGTAGATAAAATTAAAGAGAAAAAACCCCAAACCCACAAAAACCAGAACAAGCCCCTTCCCCCAAGCAATAGCATTTTCAGTCATTATGCTGGGAATAACAGGCAACAATAGGATTATGATGACTGCAAATGTACCATATTGAAATAAAATTAGTTTAAAAGGCAGGAACAATATCATCATCAGGTAGCTTTCTTGCAAGGTGGAAAATAGCTTTAATAACTTTATTGGAACTCGTCTAAAAAATAATAAAGGCTCTCCCCTCCCCCAATACAACAGTGATTGTGTTAAAAGCAAGACCTCTGGGTCTAGAGGGCCCTTTTGGTGTTCCCAGACTGTGAAAAATAAGGGCTATGGCATGCAGCTGAAAATCAGATATGTAGAGTGTTGAAATCTCATTCAGAGATGGGTGTATTTCAGAGTACAGAACCAAATGGGAATATTCATTATATGGAAAGTTAATGCATCATGCTGCCTAGGAAGGATGCTGAGAGGTGGCACAGGAAAATCAATAAAGATTGAAGTCTCTATAAGTGCAGGCAGAATGTGGAATAAGAGCTCCAAAGGCAAGGAATCCAATTGCCAAAGTTAATATTACCTTTTTGGGACACGCTTTTTGGACTTAGTAAGAAGGAAATAACATAATGGGACTTTGCTCTCTATTTTGGAAAGGGACCGCTGTATAGTCTGAGGAAGAAAAGAGGGTGAGAGATGATTCAGGCAGGAAATTTGGGGAGGGGTGTCTGTGTGCTCAGAAAGACATCATCCCTACTCAGGACTGTTCGTTACTGAGGTTGTGATTAAATGCCTGTTTGTAACAAATATGTGGTAAAAGCACCCAGTGTAAAAAAGTGGGTTTTATGCCAGTTGTGGGTTCTATCCTCAGCTGGTGTAAAGTCTGTGTGGATACAATTTACCCAATATAATTTTTGGAATGGACTGGAAACCACCAGGAGGGCATTGGACTGGGTGAATGTTTTCTGACACGTCTAGGACTTTGTGATCGTTTGCAAAATTAGCTTTATGATATAGTGGAACATGGTCTTCCTCCCAGCTATGGGCTGTGGCAGGAGCATAAATACAAGCATCATCTGAAAGAAATAAGGGCATAAAAAGTGGGGGTAGGAGGGGACTACTAATATCCCTTATTTGTGAACTTTGGTATAATTTGAACAACTTTATGCCATTTATATTAAATCACCCTGTCCTTTTCACTTGTCACTTTGGAGCTTATTCTTTTTCTTTTTGTCATACCTTTTATGTGACAAACTCCAGCTTAATATATTTTTTTGGCAGTTACATACTTAATCTTCCCGATTCCTGTGGATACCTGCACAACAATGTGTTCCAGAAACTATTAAAGAAGATGAATCAGAGAGCAGTCATTGATCTTTGCTGGGGACTGGAAGGTGCTGAGCCCTGGCTGATCAGGTGCCCACGACTCAAGCTGGGGAACGAGGAGGGAAATTTTGGCAGATAGAGAAAACCCTGTTGTGACAGGGCTCTGCTCATCTGATCAGGTTAGTTTGAATCAGTTTTTCTTCCTACACAGTCATAAAATGTTCCCCCAGTTCACTGAGTGAATGTTATGGAGATAGAATGACAGGAGAGCTGGCTTTGGGGTAAAAGGAAGATGCTGGGGAGCTGTTAGGGTAAAAGGAAGATGCAGGACATTTTTTAACACATGTAAATTGTAAACAGAAATAATGAGGTTAACAAATATAAACCCCTTTAAACTGATACCGTGTGTGAAACCAATCAGGTATGTTTGTGGTGTTCTTTCCAAATACATTACACAGCAGACTGCTATGATATATGTAAAGCTATCAGGTGAATAAACCCCTGCTTATCACAAATGTACTTGTGATGACAAAGCACAAAGATTGAGAAGAATTTAAGGTTTTTTTGTTACACAGTGTTATTATCAACAAACGTGGTTGAGCTTCATAATTTGAGAGCCTATCGCTACAGATTTCAGGAGCTACATCATTGCTAGGAGGTCAATAGCATTTCTGAAGTGCATACAGGATCTATAACCTGATAGTAGACAAGCCACCTGCATCCTTTTTATTTCAGAAGAAGAAAGGAAAATAGAGGGAAAAAAAAAAAAAAGAGCAAAGATTTACTTACGGCCAATTTCACAGGCTCCAATCAATTTACAGGTCACTAGGAGACACTCAGGCAAAGGCATAACATATGTCTAACAGGCTCAAAGTAAGAGGCTATCCAGAAAATTGGATTTAAGTAATAAGGAAGCTTATTTAAAGCACTAAAATTCAGAAGGCAGAGCCTTTCATAACCCAAGTTACCGAACTCTTAAGAGTTTTTATGATTTCCCCCTTTACTAATGGTGTTTTTTCAGCTTGAAGGGTAATATTAAGCAAAACTAAGGACATTTTCTGGCTAGTTGCAAAATGTGATGATCTTTCTATACCTAGCTAAATAAAGTGTTAAATAGCTTAACCCTTTTGTTCTGTGCCACCTGTTTGTATCCAGCCTGCTATCTACAAGGAAGTATGTAGCTGTTGCCTATATTCCAGCTCCAATAGCTGATGGTGTGTTTTGGTCACAGTTGCACCCATGGCATTTGAACACACCAGGACATTCTGCAACCTGGTGTTCTTTACAAATGCCAATTCACAATGTCATGAATGAAATTATATTTCATTTAAATGACACACAATGATATTTTAAATTTAAACTACAGCTTAGCTTCAGAATGTTCATCTGATGATCAGACTCAGAGCTAAGTCCAACGGTTCTGACGCTGAGCCAATGCCATTAAAGATAATGATTTGAGCCTGTCAGGAAAAAATCCTGGAAGGTGAAGCTGTGTGGTGCTGCTGGTGCCATCAGGCTGCATGTAATGAAGGCCTCAATTTATTGTTTTTTCTATGGATTTCTATTCTTCTTGATCATCTGCTGATGAAACCTGATAAGCACCTTGTTACAGAAAATTGCTCATTTATCTAGTACACGCAGGACACCCCCATCCCATCCCTCTTTTGCATCATGTAGGAACCTCTTTGCAGAGAGAAAGCAGCCAGGCTTTCTTTCAGAGATCGTAATTTTCCTCCTGTGCATTGGCTGAGAGAATGCTAAAGATCTCATTTTGTCCTGCAATCGAGCTTGTCGGCTCTCCCTTCTTTTTCCTTCTCAGCAAGGAACTGAGGAGGATTGCAGTCTTCCCCTCTGGCAGAAAGAAGGGACATGCAGCATCTCAGAGCTCTGCTGCTGAACTACAGAACCTGCTGTGCCGTGGGCCAAATGGATATTATTTGAAATAGAGTTCTCCCTCCCTTATGCCTCGTTCTACAAAAGTCATGGCAAATGTCACTGTCATCGGTATTTCCTCCCTCACTAAAGGGCTCTGGGAAGGAAGCACCTCAGCCAGCGAATGAGAACACACTGACCACCATCAGTGTGGTCAGCTTATTCTAGGAGACTGTGTCTCACACGCAGCCCACTGATTACCCAGTGTGAAGTTAGTGTAAATCAATAGAAAAATGGGCTGGAGAGATGTTACTGCTATTTCCACCCAAGCTGGAGCTGTCACATGCTCCGTAGCAGCCCACAGAGAAGGGGCAGGCAGTTGGGCAATGGATGGTGCAGGCAGGGACAGTGGGTTTGTGTGATACATGGCTGAGAAGCCACAGTTCCCCTACTACCATGTGAAAATATTTTTCAAGAATCTGTACTAGGTTTCTTACAGCGCCTGGGTTTTATTTGGAGGTTCCTGCTGTTGCCTTAGAGTCTCATTCCCCCGGGTCTGGTTTTGAGGGCTGGTGTGACTGCAACGTACCTTCTGCACGTATGTGGTACCCATGACCAGAGCAGCAGTACATTTTCTGGAGCAGCACTGAAAGTAGCCATGAGCTGTCCAAAACCCGGATTCACATGTAGGAAAAGCTTTAATATTCCGCTGTCTCCTGACTGCTGGCATCATCCCCTGATGGGCCCAGGAAAAGATGGAATCTCTAGACTCTAAACAGCGCAGAAAAAACACCTACATTACATAGGAATCGGTGCAATCAGAGCCTGCTGGCCCTCATCTTTCAGATGGGGCATCACTTTAGATCATCACAAACCATCAGAACAGCTGTTGGAGGGTTGTGCCACATTCCCTTCTATCAAGCCTTGGGCTTCAAGCCAACAACACTATCCTTCCAAGACAAAACACACGTACCTTCTGGCTTTCTTCTGATGTTGACTTGGAAACTCTCTCTTTCAGCAGCTCCCTAGATACAGGAACAAAGAATTTATGATTAGATAGTGTGCAAGAATATCCTGTGATATGGGAGATACAACCAACAGGGTTGGAATTTGGGAGTGACAGAAATTGTGAGCCACACAGAAAGGATGGCTCACAAACACAGAGAAATATGAAATATTGGAAACTGCTCCCATAAGGACATGGAACTGAAATGCAGAATCTTTTCCGAATTCAAAAACATTATATAAAACACCAGCAAAGGAGGCGTCAACTCCTAAACAAGGATTTCAAGACATAAGGAAGATAACAACTTTAGAAAAGAAAAGCAAGCCCAGTGACTGTCAGATTAATTGAACACAGTGTCAGGAAAGCTTGCTTTGTGAAGTGTTGCTTCTTAAAGCATCACAAAGTCAGAAAGACATCAAAAACATTGATTGGCAGCAAAGGGGAAACAGAAACCACAGTGATCAATAAGGCAGCTGCCAGCAGGTGGGGGTGACACGTCGGTGCATGAAGCACTTCGTGGAGCTTGAAGTGGCTAAGTAATAGGACTGGGACCAAACTATTGATCAAAATTATTTTTGTGTTGCAAAAGGTCTTGAAAGCACACCTTCTGGCATTTGAATCCATTTAGTAAAAACGCTGCTATTGTTTGTGCCTGCTTAGCATGGCTGCTAGCACCCTCTGGAAGGCTTAAAGCCTGAACTCATTAGCTATTTATTACAGGAGTCGGGAATCTCCCGATACCACCAATTAATTCGGGCGTATTGTCAGGAGTGGGAAGTGCTGGTAAATCACATCTTTGTTGCCAAAGTGTTGATGAACTACAGGTTCTCAGGATGGAGGTCTCAGCCAGGCTTCTCCCCCAGCGCAAGCACCGAACCCAAGCGCTTTCTCCAAGGCTTTGCCTTTTCTCCTGTCCCCCACTCCCCCCTTCATTGCTGACGAGGACACTCTGAGGTGACCAGGGACTCAAACGCAGTGTAGGGGGTGCTGAGCGTGACTCAGGATGAGGGTAAGTTCAAGAACAGCCACCCCATATCCTGCAGCAAGCTCTGCCCCATGTTCTATACGTGCATATGATGATCTGGTGAGCAACAGGGGGGTCACTCCATCTCAGAGCGGCTGCTTTCTAATGAAAATGCAGTTTTTTCATTTACTTTAAAGAGTTGCTTTGGGTTGGCCTGATTTCTGCTACTTCAGACAAATCTTTGTTGCATCGCTGTCCCGGGCAGTGTCTCCACTGCCCAGCTCTTACATTCCTTGTGGCTGTTCAAGCTCTATTTCTGTATCTACCAGAGAGCTCAGGAGATTACACCTTTCCTTCAGGAGGGGTGTTTTACATACCAGGAGACACCCCCACAGCCTCTCCTCCATCCCTGCCTCTCCCAGGTCCAGGCCCTCTCCAGCATCTCACTGGGCAAGATCCTAGTTCATCCTGTATGCTCAGAAGACTTCTAGATCACTGACCATTCCTGTTGCTCTCCTTCTGCCTGTCTTCAGTGGGGTTTCACTTTTTTTCTGTGTGGTTCTCCCTCCTGTCAAGATAATTTAAAACCTGCTGTGAGTAGGACAGGAGGGTTCCTTACCTGGTTGCAGGTCAGACCTGCCAGGCCACATTCTTCTTTCTCTTGCTGCAGGTGGTGGTGACTCCTGTTCAGCTCGCCATCAGCTCCATCTTTCAAGCACTTCCTAGACAGGGGGTCACGGTTTAAAACTAAGAGAGGGTAGATTTAGGCTGGGTATAAGGAAGGAATTTTTTACACTGAGGGTGGTGAAACACTGGAACAGGTTGTGCAGAGAAGTGGTAGGTGCCCCATCCCTGGAAACATTCAAGGTCAGGCTGGACAAGGCTCTGAGCAACCTAATCTAGTTGAAAATATCTCTGCTCATTGCAGGGGAAGTTGGAGTAGATAATCTTCAAAGGTCCCTTCCAACCCAAAACATTCTACGGTTCTATGAAATGGTATTTAAGCAGCTTTTTCAGGCTGTTATGAAGCATTATGTACCCACCTACCTGTGCGTGCAGGGGCTGCTGTCTTCTCCATGGAGATATGGCAGCCAAGCTGGGCAGAGGAGCCTCCCGCAGGTGCCCAGCCCCAGCTGCCTTCTCCCAGCCTGGAAGCCACGCAGGGGACATGGGGCTTTTCTTGCTGCTGTAGCACCCCCCAGGCAAGTTGGGAAGTGGCGATGGAGTAACGTGTGCCCGTTGCAGTGACAGCTCTTGACTTGGGCGCAGTGGGGAGGTACGGCTACCAACGCGCCCCACGGGGAATATCTGCTGCTTTTTCTCTGGAATTTGGAACATCTGTCCCTCCCCTCCCAGTCTGCCTGGGAGGGGGATGAGAACTGTTTTTTTCTGCCACCGCTGCGAGGTGAGTTGAGCAGTGAGTAGATGCAGGTTAGCACAAAGAATCAGGCGACGGAGGCTTGGTGGGAGCCTCTGTTCCTCCAGGTGGACATCTGCTGATAGACCAGGATCAGACCTAAGGAAGGTCACACTTTTCACACATAACTTCCTGACTCAAATTTTGATCAACACAACCTTGAGCATGGGAGCCAGACCCATCCCAGCCACCTGCAAGATTCCTCAGGTTCCTAGGAGCACAAGTACACCACGACCATGTTTCCAGCCTTTGTTTTTGACCATTTCTAATGCTTCAGTTCTAAAAGTGGATATTTCCTATTTGTTAGAATAATGGGAACTTTTAACCACTCCTTCATATCTCTCTCATTGCCGTAAAGCAGAGTGCAGCACCCTCAGCTCAGAGAAAGTAAGACACGTCAGATGGAGGAGACCTGCCCAAGAGAAGTGGAAGGCTCAAGAACAGAGTCCACATTTCTCGTCTTGTAAGGGCTCACCCTGAAGGACAAAAGCTCATCCTTTGTTAGTAAAAGACAATGTGCCCGGAATTTGTGAGTTATGCTTTCAACTGCTCAGGCTCTGAGGTCCCCTTCTGGAGATCCCCTTCCAAGAGGGATCTGGGTGGGTCACATCAGTCTGGGGAGGCCCGGCGGTGGGGAGGGGAGGAAAGGGGTTTCTGAGAGCTCTCTAATTGTTGGAGACAAATAAGAAAGGAACAGTGATCTCCACTGTCAAGTGACTGAGAGACAGTTCCCAGCTGAGTACTGCTTGGAAATTTGAGATCTAATTAAAGCAGGCCTTGGATCTCATCATTCTTCCTGCACGCCTGGGACAATGAAATACTGACTCGTGCATCTGTTCTGTGTGTATTTGATGCAAATAAGGAAGAAGTCTGTAAATACATCAAAAACCATACTTTATTTTATGTATAGCAATACAATTTACATATTAAATAACACTATAATAGAATGATTTGATATAGTTTTAACATAACAAAAAGAAGATTCTTCAAGTTACAAAAAACCCCCAAACAAAAAACAAAACAAAACGAACAAAAAATCTCCCTCAAAATACTCCCTCCCACCCTCTCCCCAAACCAAACACCACATTTTTTTCTCTTTTTTTTTTTTCTGAATGGATCAATGAGACAAACGTATCCAGTGACTGGCTAAGTCTAATTCCTATTGCACACACTGACAATGGAATCCAAAAAAAAAATATCCAACTTTCACAATCACTGCCCCAAAGAAATGACATGTGTGGAAATCTTTTATGGAGTGTGATGATGGTGTCTCACTACCTCGGTACACAGAAGGTATGTATTCACATAGCCACCACAGAACTAGGAAGGAGGTGAAACTAGAAAAAAATTAGCTTTATATGAAAATATAAAATTCTATGATTATATACCATAGATACAAAGTTCCCAGAAGATGCTTATCCAAGCAACAAAATATTTACAGTTTTAATGACTTTGCTATTTTAAAAATGAAGGAAAAGAAAATAGGAGTACAGATGAATGCTTCGGTCTTTAGAAACAATGGCTGCTTGCTAGTTTCAAATGTTCTAACAAAACAAAAAGAGTCACTACCCCAAATGTTGGAGAGTTGTGACATTGTATAAAATTGACTATCTCCTCTTTTGGAGACATGTTTATTCTTAAAACTCAAGATATTTTTCTTGAAATTAATTATCCTCTGTAGAAAATGCTTCCCTTTGCAAATAGTTAACAAAAACACTAAAAACAGTTTAACAGCTAAGACAAAGTAGAGGCCAAATCTCTTCATTACAGTTCCTTCTCTTTCTTTATATTTTGCATTCTTTCTCCCTTAATAAGCAAAGCCAATGGAGTTCACATTGTTAGAATGGCAACAAAGAGAAGAAGAGCAAAGGGGTAACAATAAGAGTTGAATTACGTCTGTAAAAAAAAAAAAAAAGAAAAAGAAGAAAAGCAATGCAGTGGATTAACAAATAGGCATTTTCCCTTCATATAAAAATTCACTGGCACCACTTGAACATAAACTTCAGAACACGAATCCAATGTCAAAAGACATGAATTTGAGAAAGACTGCTAAATCTTTAAGACAACTACGTTTTAATTTTTTTTTTTTTTAAATTAAGTTGGTTTTGCTTTGCTGAGAATTAGTAGCATGTATCTTTGGTAGAATCGATATCTATTTTTTTTTTATCTTTTAAATAAAATATATCAACTTAAAAAAAGATTAATAGGAAGGCAGTTGTGCTGTGTCATAAAGATTCTTCTCCTAATGTTCCAATGTGTCATTCTGGGCTCAAGCAATTCAAGCAGTCAGAAACTGGAAAAACAACTGAAATTTTGCAAATGATTCCACTAACCTAGGACAGACCCATGGTACAGAAACAGTCACACACACGACGTAGTTCAAAGGGTTTGGGTTTTTCTTTTTCCTGTTCCTAAATGAATATTCGGAAACAGACACTGTGAAAATACTAGGGACAAATGCTGTTTAAAATGAATATTTTCTAGACCTGGGTCCTGCAGAAGGATGGGTGCTTAGTCTGCACGGTCCTACTGGCTCTCCCAGACCTGCCTACCAAGGCCAGCTTCACGCACAGGGAGGGTTTGTAGGACGGGGGGTTCAGCTGAGACTGTCACCATTTTAGATGTTAAGATGACACGGCAGCTTTCCAAGCGTTCCCTCCTGGAAAGCTTGGCTGCTCTTATGGGCTCTTCTGCCTTTCACGTGGTCTGTGGGCAGAGTACACATGCCAGACAGGGAGAAATGCTGTTTTCTAAACGTAGACACACACGGGCACGTGTGCTTCAGTCCTTTATTGCCTTATTTCTCAGGCCTGGTGCCGAGGGCCACATTTTATAGCGATGCGATAGACTCAGGTTCTTTTCATTTGCACACCTGCACATTGCCTGGCAACTTCTGACGCTTGAAAGACACCCCAACCAAACGCCAGGACGTGGTCACAGCCTGGGGGTTGGGGTGGCAAAGCAAGGCTGGGATGCACAGAGAGGGGCTTTGCGGGGAGACTTCAGGAGAGGGTCTCAGCGTGGCTCTAAGAGCACACACTCACTCCCTCAGCCTCGGGGAGAGGGTGTGAATCCGTGTAGGAGCAGAACTGCAGCTGCCTACAGGAGGGTGGATTTGGCTCTCCTGCCTGAATCACAGAATCACAGAATCTTAGTGGTTGGAAGGGACCTTTAATCCTGACCTTCACAAGCAATTCCTACCTTCATCCGCTTCAAGCCTCATGCATCACTACGATCTACGTTGGCTACCTGACTGTCAGCACAGCACTTAACACACAGCTTCAGCCCCCCCCCCCCAAAAAAAATCCATGGAGAACTCATAGAACAACAGTGTCAATTATTTCCCCGTGGATTAAACCCCAAGCAAGTACCTCAGGTGTGGGAAAATGCCAATGCAAACGCATGGATTTCCAAAGCATCTACCAAAGTTCAACCCCCACAGCAGCCTGCTTTCATCAAATTTTAAAAATTATGAGAAGGTAAGGGATTAAACCAAGGATATTCAGGCCGAGTGTCACAAGCCACAGTTATCTTCCGTCATGCCACCGAAATGAAAAGTAATCAGCTGAAAGTACTGAACAAATCCAACTCTCTTGATGCCTGCAGTAATCTTTGTGTCACTTAGCTCTTGTCAGGGTTTGAATTCTTAACTTCTCCCCTGCACCTTCCCAGGAACTTAAACACTTCAGATTGAACTGATCCAACTCCTGAGAGTTCCTTTGTGCTACCAGCCGGGATTGCCTGGGGCCAGAATCACTTGCAGGGGGGCTCCCCAGCCCAGATGGACACTGGCCACCAGATGACTTGGCAAAACCTTTCAGCCCTCGCAGGCTGCAGTACCTGAAAACTTACTTAAACAATTTTTGTTACTGGGGTGTAGCGACTGGAGAGCCAGTCTGAGCTCCTACCAGACATTAACTGACTCCCTCCTCGGGGCCGGGTTCCCCCAGCCCAAAGGGGATGCAAACCACAAAGCAACCTTTTGAAATGATTTGCATGTTTTGGATTTGGATGTTTTTGATTTGGACTAGCTGCTGCTGGCCAGGGGTTGTCCTTACCGGACCCACGGATATATTACACTGTTCAGCATTAGCAGTCATTTGGATCACTTGTACGGAGGGATTCCACCAACTAAGAAATAAAAAGTGACTGTATAAAAGGTTGCTGATGAATTCTTGAATAGTTTGGTGTTGAATTAATCAAGTGTATCCACACTAGGAGTCTTTCCCTATTAAAGATAAAAGGCCAGATGTCAGCACACACCGGTTTGCACAGATCCTCTGCTCTCAGGCCGTACCAGTTTGTAACCCTTGAGGTTCTGAACCAAAAAAGCTACTCTCAAGATAATTTTAAGTGGTTTGCTTTCAGCTTCCCTGCGTGTGAAAATGCGCAGAACCTTGCCAAATGTCTACATGTCGTCAAGATTAGACGGGCAGAATAGGTTTGCCTCTGAATGAAAAAAAATATGCTGTAACTTTTTGACAAGTCCTGAAAAATTACAATGCATGTTTTGTGCAGTTGAAATTTAAAAGTAAAGAAATTAATGCCATAGATAAGGGACAGTGCCTTTAACTGTACACCAAACATCAGGATGGTTGAAACAACATATTTCCTTTTCAGGGCACGTTCAATAACCCCTCCCTACTCAGCCAAGCTACGAAGGACACGATTAGCTCTGATTTTCATGAAAATTAAGTATGTGCTTACTTCTTTTGTTAAACAGGGATGGACCTTGTTGAACTGAGACCAAATACAAAGGAAAAGGGAGCCAGTGAGGCTGAATACTTAAATGCTCCAAACAACAATTCAATTATTTATATTATCTGGGGGAAACCGTTTTATTGGTGTGGGAGGGAAAACACAGTAAGCTAGGTTTGTGCTAAAGAATTAGTCTGGCAAAAAAAAAGAGGGAGAATGTAACTTTATAGGTAGTTTTTTTATTAGTTTGCTTCACCAGTAAATATGGATCAGTACTTTATGTTTTAGCACTAAAGTATGAAAATTACACACCTGTAAAAATGGCATCTAACAGTTATGAAATTAAGAAACGCCTGTCATCATGTAACATACCATTAGGTGTGAGGTCATATTCAAGAAATAGTAAGGAAATTAATGTGTTTAAAATATTGAATAGCTTAGTAATGTAAAATATTGCTACCTTCAATATATCTGAAAAGAGGTCTGATTTTGGGTTGTAGTAGATTTCTCACTGTATTGGCTCTGATGAGAATAAAACCAAAATATTTTCCCATCACAGGGCTGGTTAAAAACGAAAACTGACATTTTTCTGAATACACGGGGAAACTTTGAAATTGTAAATTCAAAACCTATCGCTGCGTCCCGCATATGAATGCATCTAATTTATAATTATAGTGTATGTAATTTATATATTCCATGTGAAGCAAGTCTTAGGCCTGTAAGTGTACAAAACAGCAATTTGAAACAATACGGAAAAAATCGTTTCAGTTCCACAAGGCTATTACACCTTCACTGTAGCTAATAATCACCTGCCACGTTTTGTCAAGAAAGGATGAACACTGCTCATCCACTCCACTGGAATGCAGAATACCGTTACCAAAACCGTGACATGATCATTAAAATAATAAATATGATAATGAAGGGGTACAGTATCTGTTGTAGAAAGAATCCATCTGGCCTAGCATTCGAGATTTAAAGATTCAAGGGTCGCTGTAGTTAGCAAAACTTCACTGCATTTAAACAAAACAGAAAAAGCGTATGTGTGTTGTCATGGAATGTCACATCAGGGCTTGTCTTGTATTAGAATATTATAGGCAGTAACACTGATCATATAGTGCAAACTAGATAAAATTGCGTTTCACTGTGTGAAATAAACAGAGGTGCAAATGCTCAGTAGGATACCATTAAGACATAAAATGGCAAAAAATAAATATCAAAACTTTTATCAGTGTAAAAAAGTAATTGGGTTATTGTATAACCTAGAGTCTGGCAAAAAAGGCCTCAAAAAAGTTCACTCAGTCTTCAGAAGTTCTACAAATTAAGTGCCTTTTCAGGATTCCAATTAGACAAGAGACTCCATGCTTTCTGCGGGATCAGATTCGTCACTGGCCATGACAGCACCATTTTTGTCCAGTGTCATGGGACCGTTTCCATTTTCCTTAGTGCTGACCAAGCTTAGCATTGCCTTATAAAGAAACTGGTACTGATCCTGCAAAAGAAAAGAAAAATCATTTTAATCCCTTCAGTGTACATAAGCGAGCAGAACTTAAATTTGGGTTTCTAGGGAAAGTCACGGATATTCATTATTAGAATGTTTCCAAACATACAGCAAAGAAAAGACTTGGAGAACCTTGTTAATCTTTGTTACCTTTGTTAATCCTCTTGTTTAACCTCATCAACCCAAAGTTCCGGTTTGGGGTAGGTTATATTATTTCTGATATATTATTAAATGCTATAGGAGGCCAGGACAATACCTCAGCCCCCAGGATGTCCCCTCGTACCAGCAGAGCCACCCACACTGGGGCTGGGGAGCTGCTCTTGCTGCACGCTGAGCAAAGAGCCCCTCCAGGTGAAGTTTCATCTCTCCTCACAGCTCTACCTGCCCTGCTGTACCCCTTCAGGTCAGCCCGTGGTTTAAACAGAAGAGATCAACTTGCAGGGCTGGCAGGGTGACAAGCTGAAAGGTCCTCCTCTGCTGGGGCTGCCTGTGCAGGTCCCCCCTGGCTGGGGGAGAAAGAAGCTTAACTGCAAATCAGAGACTTACAGTGTGGGTTTGAGGTTTATAAAAAGTGACAACTATACAAAAAAAAGCCCAAATGCAAATTCTGCTTGGTAGCAGAGTCAGTAAGGCTTAATAACATACACGATGGGTGTTTTTAGTTCGTGCTTTTGGTCTCAGATGAAAACTTTGTAAACTATCCATTTTCATTCCATTCAAAGACTTACGATGTCTGTAAATACTCCAGGCCGCATCAGATTTATCATCTTTGCCACCTGGAAAACATCGACAGCATTTTCATTCTCCAGCTGCTGGGACAGAGTGGTAAGGGCACATAGCGTTCCTGCTGACACAGCTCCATACCTGCAAAACCACACCAGAATGGTAAGATACACAGAAACATACCTGCACTGACAGAGGGACATGAAAATGTTGGCACAGTCTTATTTGATTACTGTAGTTTATGTTTGCACCTATTAAATGCTTGTTTTACACTGGTTAATTTGTAGTAATTTTCATTTATAGAGGAAATTTGATGGTACACCAGTCATCTCAGGATATCTGCAGCATTCAGTACAAAGAACTCCATCAGCAGAAGAACAAGAGCCATTTAAAAAGACCCAGCCCAACACTGGAATCAGTTCTCACACGCCACGTGTACTGGAAGCTGTGTGTCCACATCACAGCTGAGAATATTTTAAATTCATTAGTGGGAGCTCAAGCAAAACATAAACGATTAGAAAGAAATGAGACTTTGCCTCTTCCTCCACATCTGACAATTACATAAAGCTAACACGGAGATGAGGTGCTCACAAGTAAATGGGGCACATCTCAAAGCCTTCCTCAGGTCTGATTCATCGGCAAAAGGCAACATCTCTGAGTTGGGCACCCGAGAGACATTATGGATTCTGAAGAGTTGAGCTGTGCTGTCACTTAGTAAGAGCCTGAGCAACGGTTATTCCTCAGTAGCACGAATCAATGTGTCCTTGAGATACTGGTCAGGTAGAAATCTTCCTGCTGGTAAATCTGTGGGTGTACTTGAATCATGAGGGCAGTTGTGGGGCATGGGATAGAGGATCTGAAGCAACAGAGGCTTGTAACTGCTTCTGAGAAGCTTCAACTGTCCTCTGCCCTCCCAGTACTCAGGAGACTGAAACTCTGTCCTGGCTTTGCTAGAGGTTTGAGAAAGTCTGTGTCTAAATGTCCCCAGTTGTAAAGGGGGACATTGGTGACTTGCTCTTTAAACAGTCTGGAGAGCTGAACACAAAAACTTAAATAACCAGCAAGTACTGCAAAGCCATCTGCTGTCTTACGATTACCACCAGGATTTTTTACAACATTCCCAGGGAAATCAAGACATATGCTGACTTAATTTCATATGATTTTTGCAAACTCAATTTGCCTAGAAATGGGAAACAAAAAACAGATCACAATAGATCTGCTATATTTGATGAAAAGTTTGTAGAAGCAGAGCTTCTGCAGAACTATATAGACAGCAGTGACCAGTCATCTACAGGGATGGTGGACAAAGTGGTTCATGCTTGTGCCTGATGGGACACAACTCAATGCCTCTGAGGGTCTAATGGCCTCATTCTTACTTGGGCTGATAACCTCCAGCTCCCAACAATCTGAGGGCTTTTCTCTTGGGGAATTAGGCAGCAAATCTTTATCTAGTTGCCTACATATGGGAAGGTATATTTAAAAATCTTTGCAACTGTATATTGAATTGGAATTTCTGAACTTTGAAATCTTGTTATCAAGTTCATCCCACCATGTACTTCCTAAATACCACATGCATTTAGTATCTGCAAATTCATATATTTGGAATTAATCTTCAGTTCTAATTATTAGTGGATTATGTGATATAGTTGTTGCATGTAGTAAAGGGAAATTTTAATTTTCAGCTACGTTTGCTTAGGGTCCAATGAAAAGCAGAATCCACATTATGTATTAGGCATAAAAATAAAATCATTGAATATGACAAATAAACCAAAAAAGCAATTTACAGAAAGAATGACTCAGCACTGTTCGGAATGCGATTTTGATTTATTTTTTTTTTTTTGGTCTAGCATGAAATGCCCAAATCAATAATGGTTCTAATTTTGTAAAACATAATCTTAAATACTGCAAGAGTAGCAAAACCTCACTTCAGACTACCCAAAGCATGAATATTAAACCGAGCCTGGAATTAATCAGTGCCGGCGAAAGGCAGCAGAGCTTACACTGTGCATTAGGGAGGCAGGAGAACGGTGGGGGAAAAACTACCTGCTGCAGCCTGAGGCTCTGTTTGCAGGAGTCTGTTGGGAAAAACCTGCTGCAGTAACAACACCCTGGTGTGAAGGGAAAGCCCTTTCAGCAACTGTGATACCCACGTGCAATCACCCATCAGCACAAAAGGTGAAGATTTCCAAGACCTTCCCACCAATTTTGTTTCGTAGCAATGACAAAAAGTCTAATAGACTCTAGTGCAGGGGATGCAGGTATCTCAGTCGTTTATGTTGGCTTGGTCTTTGCTCTAGGAGCAACTCAAGCAGTGTCAGAAATTGGGATTTTAACAGCAGAATGACTCCGGGAAGCAGTCTGTCCACCAGGAAACAGCTCTTCCAAAGAGATCCCCTTAGACCCAGGCCCCAGCGTCACTATAATGGTATTTTGCAGCTCCATAATGTGTGCAAAGGAATAATATGCAATGCAGTATTTAGCACCCTGTAGAACTGGGCATTCAAGCCTACCTGGCAGGACAATACTCGCCACTGCACTACAGAAGAGAGAAGGGTTGGGACATGATAGCCCCATGTTAGCAGGTTCCTTCCCTCCCTCTTGGCACCATATAGGCCTCTTGGAGTGTTTTGGGGGAAACAGAAGGAGGAAAAATAAATCTGCTCTCAGAAAACCTGGGTCCTTTGTCATAAGATACTTTCTGCTGCTCATCCTGAGACACAGCAGAGCTGAACTTGTTCTGTCTTACATGATACATTAAACCTGAGTTGTTAGGAGCTCAGGGCTGTTTTGAAACTGGTTTCCATAAGCCCATATTGGGCTGCTTAGAGCCTTATGTAAACCAGGGCTCTGCTGGGCTCTGAAACAGGTTGTAGGATTTCCTTGGCGTATTTCCAGGTGCAGAACAACCCAAAATGCTTACAAAGTAAATACAGCATCACTTTCTAAGTCCACCTAAAATTGTGACCAACATTAAAACTACACTAAGCAAAATGTATTTACCCTTAGATGCCAACTGAAAACTCATCACTAGAAGTTTAAATATTCTGATCCTCTTCCCTACACCACTAAACCCCATCCACTCCATGCAAGAATGGACATCAGTCCTAACAAATGTCCTGTAGCCGAGTAACTCCTACAACCTACACATGAATGGAAGAAAAGAGATTACATACTCATCATGAACTATGGTGGGGCCATCCCTTGTTAAGGCCTCTTCCTTGATTACATTGATAAGTTCAAAGGTGCTGCTTATGGGAGCATCTGGGTTTGGCCATTTAGGACACTGAAAATGGCGGACTTCCAGAACGTAGTCATCCTGCAAGAAAAAAACAGCCTGCCATTATCCACATTTATTCACATTTATCCACTCCAGGTAGAAAGAGAGAAGAGCCTTACTACAAACTGAAGAGATACCTTCTTTTTCCAAACAGTTTATATAGAAAGAAGAAGAAAGACAGCTCTAGCACCTCGGTAACAGTACGCACCCTAAAATAATGCAACTTTACAAAATATTGAATTGATACAAGACTTTGTGTTTGAGTTCAGGGCTTATATCCATATAAACCTCTCAGAACCCTTATAGCTCCAAAGTCAAACAAGAGAAGAGCAGCCAAGGAACAAAGATTTTGCAAACTAATATGTTGCAGCAAAATCCAGCTACAATCCCGATAGCAAACTAGAGGCAGGTTTACAAGTCAAAAGAAATATGCTTAAGTAAAACCCCTTAATTAAGACCCCTTCCAAACAATGAAACTATAAATGCTGACTTTTATAAGCAGAAATAAGACAACAAACCTTGATGTACTTTATAAAGAATAATTCAATCTACTTGCATGATATCAAAATGAAAACCCTATGTCTTCACTTTCAAATAAGACAAATAATTAATGCTACAGTCTCACTAGCTAGAGGAATCTACCTGGAAGTAGAAGATATGAGAGGGAGAGGAGCCAACAAAAATATACTTCCTCTGTGAGCAGCAGGCATGCATGTGCATTTACAAGTAAATCCCTTTCAAAACTGTTTCTGACCTCCTCTTCTTCCATATTTAAATTGACATCAGTAACATTTTGATGAAAAGCCAAGACCAACATGTGGAGGTTTATTTTACCTGGGTAGCTTCAAGGATAAAGTCATGGATGATAATTTGCTCTTCGTTAGAGAGGCACAGTCTGTCTTTGCTGATAAGGGTCACAGTAAAGGCCTCACAGTTCATGGATTCCTCGCGACTTGGCCAGTACACAAACTCATCTTCTGCCTGGAGGAATGAAGCAACACACTACTGCAGCCTTTCAGATACCTTGTGTGTAACTCAAAAATCCAGTGGATCAAAAAATTGGTTTGATAAATAGAGATGATCAGGAGCTGACCTTTAAAAACCATTTCTGTCTAATCCAGATTTACTATTACAGCAGGCAGTAAGCCTGCCAGATCCTTCCTTCATGTGTCCAAACAGGTAACGTCTGCTTCTTAATTGGTTTCACAGGGAAATGGTTATCTTATCTCACTCATACTTAACCTTTCTATTGTATCCCAGGCTTTATTACCTCCTGCCTACACAGTTTTGCATGAAAGACAGATATCTGTTTAGAAAAAAACTCATTGACCTTTAAAAATTAATTGCTTATTATTTTTAATCTGTGTTTGTTGTGGTGTAATCTGAAACTCTGGGTCCGTGGATCAGGTCTAGGTAGAAGACTGATGGATACTTATGAAGGGCTTGAATTTTTAGGAGTGAGGAAAGGAGCAGGAAGTAAGGAAGAAACCCAAATCCTCATAGCCTTGTAAAAACTCCTTGTCAGCCAACAACCCACACGGAACACTAAGTCCATGCACAGACGCTACTGCCCTGATGGCCAACCTCCACCCTGGGAACGGTGAAGGTGAAAGGAGGGACCAGGTTCCTTGCAAAAGATGTGGCCAAGTCCAGCGTTCCTCCTTTACCCTTTAATCACTATTGTTCTCCAGAGCTGTCTCATGTACTTGTAAAGACAAGATCGGCCTCTTCATTTCCACCTGACACACTTTCATTTCATTAGTGCTTTCTGGTTCTATCGGATGTCTCTGAATGCTCTTCGCCTCGCAGTGCCTGCAATCCCTTTCATCGCGCTGCTCACAGGAAGCCTATTGACTGCTGCCTCTTTAGTAGCCCCTCATGACTGCTATTTTCCTGCTGTAATGAAGGTGGTTTCTCTTCCCCTCTGAGCTACAACCGTCTGTTCACCTCAGTGAGGAGTGCATGAAAAAACCAACCGTTTAGTTCTTAATCCTTTTCAATGCACCCTCTTGAGACGTGCCAGTAAATCTGAAAGTAGTGATCAGCACTTCACCTGTGCCTCCTTTTTCTCTCTCTCTGTCTCCTTATTTCCACTTAAATTAACATACATGTTTACTTTTTACTTTCCTCAAAAATAGCATCTGTAACCTTGCGCAGACATAGTCTTGCATGGCCTGAGCCTTAAGGCAAACAAGCAGCTATCCTACTGTCCCTGCTTCCTATTTCTGCTCTTCTCAAGGCCTTTACCCATCTCCACCCAGTCACCTCAGCGCCTTCCACCCTGCAGCCCTCAGGACCTTCGCAGTTGTCATCTCCTGGGACGTGCTATCTGCGAGCCCTGTGGTCCATCCAGCTCAGGATGTCCTTCCCAAAGATGAGTGCAGAAGGGGAGAGCGAAACACCACACCCCACATCTCAGAATTTGGTTTTGGTTGGTTGGTTGGTTTTTTTTTACAAGCTTATGGCAACGTTTGAGACGGTGGCTCAAAAATTGGCTTTGCTTTCAACCAGAAGACAGCAATGGCTCATAACGAAGTGACCTTCTGGTGGCACCGTGCAGGGAGGGACATGTTTGACTCACCAGGCTCTGGTTGTCGGGCAGCATGACGATGATCTGCGCGTTGTGATCCCAGATCATTCGCCAGAAATCTTTAGTCGTATGGGGCAGCGGATGTTGGGTTATGATGAACTCGTTACTCCTGTAGTAACCCTTTTGCAGAAAAAAAACCAAACCACACAGTTACTTACTGCCTTCAAGGCTTTTAAAACATTAATTTCATCTTTGGGGACACGTAATGACCCTATTAAATTTTATCCCACAATATTTTCACACAGACTATAATTTTATAACTCCATTTCCATTCTGCAGTCCCTGTTGTTTTCATTCATACTAAATCCCAGTATTTATTTGACCATATCTCATGGAAATACACATTCCATCTAAACGCATCTTGTATTTAATTTTTTTAGGCAACAATCTTTAATAAAACACAGTTAATAGCTTTACATTATGGGGAAGGTGTTAAAATCTCATCTGTTAATACATAGCCATTACATACAGAATTAAGACAATTATAGGCATCTGGTATTTAGCACCTTAGAATTGATTTTACTTTGTAATTAGGTGTTGGCTTCCTCACCATGATATAAGAGGCATTAATGTAATCTGTTCCCTTCATTCCAGGCAGTGGTGCCAAGCCCACTCTAGCACGCTCAGCTATAAGATTAAAAAAAACAGAGAGGGAAAAAAAAAAAAGAAAAAAGATCAAAGTCTGGTCATGGCTCAATGCAGAAAGTAAGAATTTCTCCGTTAACAAACCAAACAGTGTTCAGCTCCCCTCTCCCACAGGAGCAGGCCAGCACTTTAACTACGTTAAAGCATTGCCTGCTAACACAGGATATAAAAGAGAATGTTGCACAGTATTCCCACAAGGACAAAGTAATTTCAAGAATCAAATTTTACTATAGCAAAGATTTTCACAGCAGGCTGAATTACCAAATAACAGTATATGCAGTGATAACAGGGGATTTCAGGTAATTCTTGACTGTAGTGTTCCATTTGTCTCCAGCAGCACACAAACCCAGCTGATTTATTTTGTTTTCCTTACCACTCTGCAGCACCACCATCACTCACTCCTCCCAGCTGGAGGGTGAGAGAACCTCCAGAGACAAAACCCTTCCCTATGGGTAACCACCCAGAAATGTGTGTGCATGTTCTTCAGCACATCTACACTCCTCTGTGTTTGAGGGATGGGTTCAACAACATCCTCAAACCAACTGACAGGGCCCCAAGTGCCAAAATGAAGTCACTGCAGCTACATGACAGAAAGTGAAAAGTTGTATGGACTATTTCTGCCCCATATATCCTGATGACTTGCCTTTTTATTGACAAACTCCACGATGGACTGCATCTGTGCCATTATTACTTTGTGCTAGCTTGGCTATCATCTGTCCTGTATGTCCTACACTCTGGGTAATGTGATGGGAATGATGTTGTGCCCACGCTTGGTCTGGTGCAAATTTGTACTGCTTGCACTGTGCATAGATTCCCTATTAATCACAGAACAGTTGGAAAAGACCTTCAGAGATCATTTAGTCCAATTCCCTGCCAAAGCAGGGTTACTAGAGCAGGTCCAGGAACACATCTTGGGGGGAATTGGAATATCTCCAGAGGAGACTCCACAGCCTCTCTGGGCAGCCTGTTCTAGTGCTCTGAAACCCTCAAAGTAAAGAAGTTTTCCCTTATGTTGAGATGGGATTTCCCGTGTTCCAGTTTGTGCCCATTGCCTCTCATCCTGTCGCTGGGCACCACTGAGAGTCTAGTCCCATCCTCTTGACACCTGCCCTTTAGATATTGATAAGCATTCATGAGATGTGAAGCATTAATGACTCTGAAATCGCTTCCTCGGGCACTAAATACCTTCAAATCTAAGGAAGGCTCACACGCAGAAATTGAGTGTAGTTGGTGAATTACAAACAACTTGTGCCAATCACACTGGGAGATCTCACCTGAGCTGGGAGCAGTATCAAAGTAATTCTCCCAGTATTCCACAGATATATCCCCTACCTAATTATTCAAATTCTTAAGCACTTCAAATTAACATTTCACTTGGATGGTATATCTGGCTGACACTGTAACTATTTTCTTTTGTTCAGTTTCATCAGAGTAATTCTGAAAGACAAGACAGCTTGGTCTGAACAAAAGATTACATTTCTCCTTCCTAGTGGCAATGCCTTTTCAGGCATAACACCGGGAGAATTCAGTACAAAAAGTTATGCCAGGCAGTAATCAAACCGAAGATGTGATCTTACATGGCACGACTGATGAGTTTCTGTTCTTCTCTTTGTTGCAGTCTTTCTGAGCACTGAAGCATTCCACGTATTTTGCATTACACTGTGTAACCAGCTGAAAGAGAATAAAGTAGTAAGTCAGTCCTCACAGCGCTCTAAATGAAGAGAGGAGGCTTCTTTGCCAACTCCCGCGAAGATGCATCAGTAGAAGAATAAACTGCATTGTTAAACTTGTTTAAAGTACTCAAGATGCCAATGGAAATCATCCTTTTCATACAACATGTTTAATGGATAAAAAGATCTCTGCAGCTTTTGGCTTCGAGACATCCTGAAAATGAAGTTCCATCAAAATGTATTTTCACAGAACACTACGTTTAGTTATCTCTCAGAATATATTTCAAAAATTTGCAGATATGTTCAGTCAGAAGCAGGTCTCAAGGAAGAAAAGCCAGCAAAATAAAATAACAACAAAACTTTTATGTTTTCTTCTAAAACAAAAGTCAGATCATTCCTGCAGGATGTCTTTTTCTGCCAGGCCTTTGGGGAACCCACCACACCAGCATCTGAGGTCCGAGGACATGAGTTACTTTCTCTGGTAATAATTGCTGCTGGTCACGTTCCAGTTTCAAAAGGACTCTAAACAGGACAGCACTCAACTCATCTATGTGCTAGCACAAGCCCCATTCGAACTTACGGGGGTTTCTAAATACCCAAGCAACCTTGGCAGAGAAAATAATTTCTGGAAATGGCACTTTGTTTTTGAAATTTTGCAACAAGTCATCAGAAAACATCTTCATATATGTAATTTAACACTTATGTTTATAAAAGTGCAACACTTTTTTTAAAATAAGCATTCTTTTTCTCCTCTGCATTTTGTGTATATGTGTGCGCACTCGTGCTTGTTTCTTTAATTTAGTAATTAAACATCTGGAAAGTCTTGACTGATGGAGAAGTACTGAGATTTCTGCAAGTGAATTCAGAGAAAAGCCTGCTCACTTTTTGAATAGCTTAGCACCTGGTATAATTTAACAGTTTCAATTTCTTAGGTAGTTATTAACTGAGTGAGTTTAGCTGTGAAAACAGATGTCATGTATAATTTTCTTATGAAACATCGTCTCACAGAATATTTTAAAGTGCATTCTAATAAAATGCCATCAGAAAAATCTTAGCTTTCAAATAAGAGATCTGGGCAAAAAAATTTACTTTGTCCAGGATAGAACCATCTATGACATAGCAGGGAAAAGCAGCAAGCACAGTTATTAGCGATGAGGAAGGTATTTTTTTGTTTCCTGGTCTTAAAACATTTTTTATTCTTTATCTACAGGGCTGAAATAGTAGGTGGTGGTAAGAACTTTGTTTCATGCCTTTCTCCATTGTTAATGCATGAGAGCCACAGTTTGGAGGAAGACCTCCAGCCATGGAGGTTCAGCCTCCACAGACTCAGGAACATCCCAGCTCACTTGGGAACAGGGAGACCAGCAGCACACCCCAAATCGGTGCCCATGTCCCTCTTCTCACCTCTGACTTCAAGAGTGTTAACACTGATTTCCAGCAGTGCAGCTAAGACTGCTGAGGACTGAACTTCTCAAGATGCTGTGCTGTGCTAATCAAGTGTTCAGGTTTGGTTGCTTATCTATGACAACTGACAGTGAAGACAGGCCATACGAAGGAGAGTAAGGAAATTAAGTCCCTCTGGATGGCAGTGATAAGCCTTACCTTGAATTGTTTTTCTAGTCGTGTCTTCCCTCCTATGCCAGGTATGAGGATGCTGTTAACATAACTATGCAGCTGGTTTGCAGACACTTCAGTCTCCTTCCCAAGGATGGCTTCCAACAAGGCATCATGAATAAAAATGTACTGCTCCTAGAAAAATAACAGCATGTCACGTAGGCACTTGGAATAAACTAAACAGCTGGCTTTAACTGAGGGGTAGAGCACACTAAAGGAACGGGTGTGCAAGACAAGCCACTCATGTAAATACTGACAAATCCAGATTAAACATTTACAAGTGCAGCACATACAACTCTGAATAAGTCAAAAGCAAATTCTGAAGTTTCTGGTCTAGGAAAAGAGAGACATTTCAGTGCAAAAAATGCCTGGCGATATATTACATTTTTACAGGGACATAACTGAAAAATCAATTTTCTTTTTGATTACAACAACAACAAAAAAGAACATAGCTTTAAATTCAACCCCACTGCAGTCTTTACCTCTGTCTGGACGAGGTAGTTGCGCTGTGTCCTGATATGTTTCAAGAAACCCAGGACATTAACTGTGCTTTTGTCTTTTATCTGTTGCAGCATACTGTCTATCACAATGTAGGTACCAGTTCTGCCAACACCAGCACTACAGAAGATATAAGAGAAACCCAAGTAAGACAGTTGGACCAAAGCAAACGTCCACAACAGCAGAACAGAACTAAGCAAATATTCTTGTTCATGGATTTTCATTTCCATGCTAGCCCCAACCCTGAAAGTTTCTAAACAAAATATTTTAGTTTTATGGTGCTTTACCAGGTGTATATTTCATGATCTGACACTTGGCTGTCCTGTCTCCACTGCTATTGGTGTTGGCTAGAAGAAGCCACATAGAGATCCACTCTATGCCTGGACCACCAAGGTTGCTTCAGGCTGTGGAGCTGCCCTGGTTGGCTTCAGCCTTGAGGTGAGGCTTAAGCTGCACAGTGGAGCTGTAATGCTGCTCTGGAAATGCAAGTGGAACCAGCACTATGGCAAGGTGTAAGACAGGAGTAATCCTGTGGAGGCAGGACTCCTTGAAGGGAAGAAGAGTGTTCCTGGGCCCAGGAGAGAAGGAGAGGAGAACTGTTCAGAGCTTCTCAATTTCTGCTCTGGAAGGAGCTCTAACGCCCATCATCCTCTCCTCTACGCTATGGTGCTGTACAGCCCTCTCACACACAGTGATGAAGGCCACATCCCTTAACTCATTTAAGGAAAATCCTCTCTTGACTGCAAGTGCTGGTGAACATGAATGTGGTTCAGTGGCTATTCCATGCCCATGTGTCTGTATTCACATGGTGGGTTGCCAGAAGAGGTAATCCTGCCCTGCCCACTCACTGAACGTGCAGGCTACAAACAACCTATGAACAAGGAACTGCACAACCACACCAGTGCAGTGCTCAGCAGCAATGTGTCACAGCACAGGATTTTGCTAATGCAGCTGGGAAGCTTTTGCACTGGAGCTCTCTGAAGATGTAGGCAAAGCAAGTTCACGTCTACCTGTGCTCCTCTGGGCTGGCACACTCCTTCTGCGTTAATAACTAAGGGCGTTTTCTCAGCTGGTGTGTAAGAGCACATGCCATGCAGGAGGTATGCTTGCTGTGAGGTAGTTCCTCACACCCATCGTACCTGCAGTGCACCACCACTGGTCCCATGTCCGGGGTTCTGGCTGCGGAGGATCTCCTAACGAAGGTTAGCACGGGCAGAGCGTACTCTGGCACACCCATGTCAGGCCACTGAGTGTAGTGGTACTGAATAACTGTTCTCTCGTTCTGACGCCCTTTGGGGTTTCCCTTCTGACCCTGCGTGTGCAGAAAGAAGAGAACAATTAAGGAAAAGAAGCATGGAAAGATACTCAATCCCACTGGCTTCCTCGCTGAAAAAGTCCTGGACTCAAATGGAAGAAACCTTCTGCAGCTCTGCCTCCTGCTAGATGGAGACAGAGTTCAAGGAAAAATACATGTGAGAACAGGTTACAACAGCAACACCTGTGAACTTGAGAACAAGAAACTCCAGATAAACCTTTCACCAGGTTTCTTGTAATCCTGGCTTTGCTTACTTATTTCCCATCTGGCTGCTACTTCAGGTTGCTGGTGCAAACACTGAGTTTTGCCCCTTGTGTGCCTTGCATCTGCCACAAACCAGAAGGCACCTGGATGAGAGCAGTGAAGGCTTTACTCACCTTCTTCATCTTTGTGTTCCTGACCGTGAAGCGGCGCACAGTGTAGCAGGCGTGGACGTTTGTGCTCTTCAGCGTGACGATGATGTTGCCATACTCCTCGCTGTTCTCCGACGGCCAGTACTGGTCGCATTTCCTCTGAGCAAAGACAGAGTTGGGTGAGTTGGCTGAGGCTTTGAGCTCTTTCTTTCAACATGTCGTGTTGACAGCATTTTTAAAAAGTAAAATCATGGCTAGCTATATAACCTTTCGTGATGTTAGTTATCTATTATACATCCATATATATAATCCCAGACCATTTAAAACCAAATTCTGCCCACGTGATTTGGGGAGGTGGTGATGAGCAACTGCTAACAAGCTAGAAAATCTCTTACTCTTCCTTTTTCAACAAGGTTTGTGATCATGACAATGATTCCAGTATTTTGTTCCCAAATCATCCTCCAGAAATCTTCAAAGGTAGACTTTAAAGGTCCCTGGGTAGCAATGTAGGCTTTTGCTTTGTTGTAACCCTTCAAAGAAAACCATAATACCAAGTGAGATGAAAGCAATATCATGGCAGACATATTAATATTTTAAATGTAACAAAAGAGGTGCCTTCCTCATTCAGAATAGCGAGAGTTTTGTAGCAAAATTATCAAGTGAAGTTGGAAAACACAACTCTGAATCCTTCCACAAGGAGGAAACATTGCTACTTGTGAAGTGGTTAAGGAAGAAAAAACAATTCAAACGACTTACATCAACATAATTAGCATTAATGTAGTCACTGTGCTTAGAATCTTTTCCTGGTAAAGGCCTTAGCTTCACCCTGCTGTGATCATCTGCAGAATAAAAAACAGCAGAGAAGCATTAAGGAAATACGGTACAGAACTGCAGGTAAGCATCCCATTTCCCTTATTAATGCACAAAACAAATTGGCCTCAGACTGGAATCAAGGGGGAGGCAGGACTTTCAGTTCTTGGTCATATGTTCACGGGAGCACATCCTCAGGCTTCCCATCCCTTAGAGTACGTGGCCTGTGCTGGGACAGCTTCTCTTTGAAGGACACTGGAGCCTCTGGAGCACGATCTCTAGGATTATCCACATCATGGAGTGTAGTGTGATTCAGAGCCAGGGCTGTGAGACACCAGGCAGAGACACTGGCTCAGCTCTCGCAGGCACCAAAGCTGCCTTTGCCCGGCTCAGTGTCTTAGCTCATCATCCTCCACTGTGTGCTGGGCTCAGACAGCTCTGCTGGCTCTGGGAGCTGAGTAAATGTCCTCACCCCTTCACCACCCTCGCCATCACACCAAGAGGATAGACTTTGGGTCATGCTTTTTAGCTCCTCTTTTTGCTCCATCCATATGCTTGACTTCTGGCTTAAATCAAAAAAAAGTTGCAGTCCTCCCCCTGCTCGGAGGCAGCAGCATTGCGTGTTGCTTCCAACACATGCAGAGATGAGACATGCTGGCTAACTTTAAGCATGAGGAATTTGGTTTCAGTTGCCTTCCTTGAGCATCAATGGAGAGAGAGGTTCCTCCAGGGGCAATCTGGAGGACTGGAGTGCCTGCTCCAATTCTTCTCCAATTGGTGGTACCTCCAAAAGGTACCTTTTTATTCTGTGCCTTGGGGGACCAGACATCTATGTCTACAATCACAGTTGGGACAACCACAATAAATCCCCTTGCTCAAGGCCATACAGCAAGTCTTTTACAGGTCTGGGAATTTGTCCTTAGCCGGCACCTTGATTATACTTCTGAGAATCTGTTAGAGACACTCATATCCTTCTTGTGCCATCAAAATTATTCAAGATTTATTGCAATTTTTATGAACACTGTGAACTTCTCATCAACAGCTCCTAAACCACAGTGACTGTTGTATCTGCCCTTCGTTCTACATGAGAGAATGATATGGAAAAAGTTACTGCACTTCCATCCTGGACCTGCAATAATTTGCATCCTAGAGCAGAGTCCAGATTTGCAGTTCTCAGAGGAATACAGGCAAAGCCTGCACTGTGCTAAAAAGATCACAGTTTGTCCAAGTCATACACACAGCTGAAGCAGTTTGAAATACAGCAGATACATTCTGTAAGATTTAACACCTTTGGGATTATAAGAGAATCCCAAGGATCATCAATAAAACCCTTTGCTCCACCATGCACTTCCCTTAGGCCATTTTTCAGACATTAGGAGGCAGAAGACCTCTGATCATCAATTTATCCCAGTTATTCCTCCACAAAATTTCATACCAAAATGATACTTCTAAAACTACACTTGAAACACCAACTGCAAAATATTTTAAAGCAAAAGCTGGTGTGGAATCTTGGTCCCAGAGAAGTCACAAGGTCACTGCCTTTAGTAGGGAAATGATCTCCCAGCCACATTTTTACATGCTTATTAATTACTGTGCCATAGGGTAACTTGAAGCCACATGCCTTGTCTGGTCCCACACAGGCACTCTGAGGGAGGAGAGTTCCTTTTCAGGTTGATTCATCATGGTTACTTACAGGCTAGGATGTTGATGTATCTGTTCTTGTGCTTGTTGTCAGGGTGGTTGGAATGCTCTGCAGTGATATTCATGTCGGCCGTACAGCGCTGCACTTCCTAGGCATGAAAATTATTCAAATGGAAAATGTGTCAGTCCAAATAATTTAAGCTTTATCTCCTTTTGCACCAGCTTCCAGAAACCACGTTTAAAATATCTATATCTTAATTGCCAGATTGAACACAGACTCCTTCAGAATTGTCCTGTATGACACATGCTTTGACCGAGCCGCATTAGCTCCTTGGTGCATCATTATGCTCCTCTCCACAAATTTGGTGACAAATGCAAATTGGGCACCCTGGGGGCTGACGGTCCCCTCTGACCAGCAGTCCATCCATCTTCTGGACCACATCTCCGGTGATGCCCCACTCTGTTCCCTCTTGGGAAGGGAAGACAGAGTCCCTCAAAGGCAAGAGTGACCAGTGCAGTGCAAGAAACGACGATCAAAAAACCACTTCAACAGAAGCCTTTGACTGCTGGACAACTTATCTGCTTCTAACCTCTCAAAACAGGGTTTCTGACATTTAAGTTTGGCACTGACCTTTTGTTAGTTCTCTGCAGAGAGATGCCTTTTATAAAATATAAATAAAATAGATCTCTGAAGGTAACAGCGGGTGCTTAAATATCACTGTTTGGACACTGATTAACAGCCCACAATATAGTGAAAAAGACACAAGGTTGTATCCATATGTATGTATACACTTACAAAGCAGAAAGAAGCCAGGCTTGCCAAGGGGTTTATGAAGCTAGAGAAGCAGGTTTCTGTCTAGTTGAGGCTGTAGGCTAATACCTATGTTAATACCTAATTCCCATTGATATTTTTAGTTCTTAACCTATCTCTGTCCAACAAGAGAATACAGGGCTATTGAAATGGGGCAATGGAGAGTCTTTTCTTTGACTCTAGAGAGAAGCAGCTATTCCCCTTGGCCAGACTGTCCTAGAGAGTTACATGCTTCAGAGACTGTCTTGCAAAATTAATCACTAAAACTCTCCTGTGATACCACCTTCAAGAGATATATTTTTTGAGTATCTATTTAACCACAATATTTCTGAAAAAGCTAACCCCCTTTTATCATTAGCATAAATGTTCTTAGTTTAAAAACATGTTTTTGAAAAATATATCAATGTTTGGAGTTTACAAAGTTATGGAAGAAACTATATTTATTCAAATCTTTTGTAAGTCCCAGAAATCACACCAAACAACTAATTTTCCCCAAGGATATGTGGGGAAGTGCCAAATTACTTTGTACTTCAGGCTTTAAAAATAACAGTATAGAACCTGCCTAAGAGGGAAAGTCATTAGGAGCTCACAGCTGCTACAAAGATCACGAGCTAAGTGACAGAGAAAAAATATCAAGAGAAATGCTATACAAACAGCAGATGTAAGAGTTCAGCATTATGCAGACATTTCACAAAGGACTTGCATAGCAATATTGCTATCTTCCCCAGCATTTACATTTTAAAAGTGGAAAGTACACTAAAACCTTGAACATTTTATAGCTTTTATATCCACGTGACACTCCCAAATAACAATTGCTTCTCTCTCTCCCCTCCCGTCTGCATAGGGAGAAACACACTACATTCTGGGAGATGAGATGAGCAAAGACAAAGAGGAATCAAGCAAAACTCTCAGCTGGCCCTAATAGAATTTTCATAGTTCCATTTCTATTGCAGAAATAAAAAAAATATATTAAAGTGTGTGTTTCCCCTAATTCTGCCTGTCAGCTCCAGTAAGCAAGGGACTTGTGATTACACAATGGGCAGGATCAGTTCAGCCTAAGTCATAACTGGAAAAGCAGCATTACTTACATGTTAGGTTGATTTAATGTAATTTCCTCTTACCTTCCTTTATGCATTTAGAAATCATATAACATCGCTGCTGCACTATGGTGGATCACTCCTAAGAAGTACCCCCCTGCTTCTGAAAAACTTCATGTCAAAACCTACATCACTAAAAAATTCTCTTTAGAAGTTATTAGCATTGAAACATTTATGCCAAACGCTGTAGAATTTAATACAGATGAATCCAATAAGGTTCTGTAGAGAATACTCTAAAAAGTTATAGAATTTAATAGGGAATTACCTCCCTGCTAAAGAATTTTCTCTGACAGTTTAAATACTACATAGTAAATGTATCACTTTCTATTAAATTCTATAGGATTTTTCCATGAGGGAATTGTTGGTGAGGTTAATCATTTTAATTAACCTTTTTATGTTGATGCTGACTGTTTTCTCAACTGTACATGTTCCCAGCTGGCCAATATAAAGTTAATAGAAGAGGAAGATTAAGCTAAGACGATGAAAAACACAGCAAGGGAAAAGAAGGTCTGACGCTGTGAGAGCTGATCATCTGCAAATGGCTTTTCTTAACACATAATATTCTAAATGATTTTTAATACTCTGGAAAGCTGCTATAATGGTGGATTCCTATGTCTGCACACTGCAACAGCAGAGCAAAAGGAGACTGTTCAAGAAAATCTTCCCCCTTGCCAATGTGCCTCAACTATTTTTCTCTTTTTAAAAATCAATGTAGAACAATAAAAGGTCATTTTGACTTCAGCCTTCCCTCTTTCCCCCAGTCCAGGACACAACCAACGCTTTGGAACATCAAAATTGTCCAAGGAGAAGGGGCCTGAGGAGATCCTCCAGCTCTGTGACAGCCACTGACAACGTTTGGCTGTGCCACCCAGAGAGATCAGGCTGAGAGCAGAGGGCAGGCATCCTCACTCTCTTACCCTCCTACGTTCATCTCTCCAAATTCTAGTAGCAAATTACTAAACCACAGGCCCACCCCACCAGACAGTAAGGCATAAGTTAACATTCCTTTGTTATTAAAGTCAAGGTGGTTGTCTTTCATCAATGCACAAAATGCTGCAAGAAGACCAGACTAGTTGCAGCCTGTTATCTGTGCCTCTGTTCAGGGGATTATTTACCCTTTGGCAGAAGAGGACAGCCCGGCTGTGTTAATAAATATCACCCTGGAGAAGGTTCCAAAAAGTCAACATCCTAATTATGCCATTTTACCACATTTATGTATATTACATATTTAACTTTCACAGCATTTTCTATTGCTTTATACAATGAACACTCTGGGATTTCTAAATCTTACTGGCTACCAAGTCCTTCATTTGCATTTAAAGCATCACCACGATTATATTATTACTTAAGTTTGCAGGCAGGCCACCAGGTCAGGTCTGATCCCAGGCTGCTCATGGCAGCCTAAACAAACTCCTCTGCAATTAGCACAAAGCTGCTGCTGGCACCTTGGAGCAGGACAGATAGCGTCCGTATCACCGCATCCATAATTCATCCACAAACTTTTCAGCTCCAGAGTCTTTTTTTTGGCTTTCCTTAATCCCGCTTAGTCTCTTCCACTGATTTTAATGGCAGCTGGCTAGCACACCGCTGCTCCTCATGTTTAACTTTGCAGAACGTATTACTGTCCAAAGATGAATGGATACAGGCTCTTATTCTGTCCTTTCAACTTATCATCGACAACCCAAGAAACCAAAGTACATGGTTCCAATTGACCGTTAGTTACTGTAAAAAGTGTTCTAGTCTATGCTATTATGGCTAATTTACCTTTTAATTATATTGTCCATGCTAATGCTAATTGCAATTTGATACACCCAGGTTTAACGACCCATTTTCATTGCTTTTCTGAAACAAGTTACAGATTAGTTTCTTCTGAACTTCAAAGAATTTCCATTTAAGCATAAAATCAAACTGCTCCAGCATCTTGCTGGCAATATTAGGTTCTGAGCAAGAATTTTTGCTACAGTGGCTGAGCAGGAACTCAGTCTCTT
Source organism: Scolopax mira (assembly GCA_004320125.1). NCBI lineage: Eukaryota > Metazoa > Chordata > Aves > Charadriiformes > Scolopacidae > Scolopax > Scolopax mira. The sequence continues at coordinate 213,150 of BJBW01008463.1, read as the reverse complement.
GATTTGGCCTTATACAGTGCTGCTGTTGTTTCCCATTACTTCAGTCTGATGTCCTAGCAGAGGCTGAACTGTGAAAGCCTATGAATAGCAATGAGGAGGAATCATGAACAAAGCAAGGGTCCTAATCTGAAGGTCTAAATTAGAGAAGATCCACAGCTATGTTTTTATATTATTGTGATATATTTCAGCACGAAAGCAGCTAGTTCACTCACCCCTGAAATAATTTTTGATCTATTATTTTAATCCCAAGTTAGAGAAATCTGTGGTAGAGCTCTTGCTGTTTGTTTTATCACAGCAAACATGAAGACAGCATACCAACAGAGACAGCAGATAGTATTTGAAGATATCCCACAGGAATAGTGTAGATTTTTGCAATAATTTAGCATGGTATAAACTCTCTTGTGGCACTCAAGAGAGAGAGGTGAGCTGGGGACAGCCTAGAAAGAAGGGAAAAATAAACAAACTAAAAGGACTCAGCAGTGGAATAACAATGGAGGAATCGTGAACAGAGCACTAAAAATTCATGTAAATGAATGTGAAAGGAGAGGATGGTGGAGGATTGTTTGCTTGAGGTGTCCTGTCCTTCATCAGGCAGGGGCTTCCAGGCGGAAACTTCAGGAATGGCTGCAGTGCTATGGATAGTAACAGAAAGCCCATACTTCCTTTGTTGTTTCTCTTCAACTTTATCTCCTAATTCACAACGCTTTTTTTTTTTTTTTTAGGGTAGGTCAAGTGGTGAGAATGGAGAACTCCAGGAAGAACCTCTTCTGCAGCAATCCCTCCCCCTCCAGCTTCACAGCGCTGCTTCCCTTTGGTTTCAATGCACAGGCTGAGAATATCTCTACTTATGGCAGTTTTGGGTCGGGGTTATAAAACATTTCCCAGTGCAGTGATGTCTGCTAGCAGCACGCTTTTGAAATGGTATCTTTCTGCTGCCAAATTCCTTGGTGTAGATGCAGTTATAAGGTGTAAGCTGTGTCTAATCTGTAAGGGATGCCAGTACAACTACACAGTGGTTTTAGTGTCTCAAGAAATGTGCAAAGTGTGGTGTTATCTGTTTTCAATGCAGCCCTTCGCTAGAGAATAACATTCTGAGGTCAATGGTTAAAAAGAGCTACTGACCCCTGCCCTGAACAGCAGCAACCATGAGAATAGCGTTAGCAAATCCCTGCCACATCACTGAAGATATAGATTTATGTTATTTTCTTACATTTCAGGACATTTAGAAGAAGGTGCCACTGGAGTATAAAGATATTTTCAATTTATGTGATGAGGGAGCTAGACAGCCTGCCTCCAAGTTCAGCGAGCCTGTTCAGACTCCAAATTGGCAATGAATCATTACACTCACACGGCCACGGGCAGGAGAGGTCTGCAGAGATTGCATTCACCCGCTCTAATCACTCCCGCAGCAGCACTGACCAACCCACTCCAGAACTAGGGAGGAGGGAAATAAAATTGTCTGATCTCAAAATATCCAAGTGCTGCACTATACTATAAAAATTCACAGCTAGATTTGGGGATGGAGGGTGGTTTCTTGGTTTAGTGTTCCTTTCTCAGAGCAAAAGGACACAACTACTCAAAAACTTACTGTGTTATTCCAGTAAGTGGCCAGGGGGAGGGAGTGAAAAGCTTTACTGTGGGAGGTGGCACTTTACACTCTTTTTGAAACAAGAATTTGGAGGGTACCCTATATGGTCATGCTATCAGGGGAAGAAAAGATGACAAATGTGACGTCAGTTTTTAAAATGAGTTCCAGAAGCAACTGGGGCCTGCTAAATCTGACTGTTCTGTGGGGCAAACTGCTAGAAACTGTAATAAATAGCAGAGCTACTGAATGCCTCCACCACACTGTGGAGAGGGTCTCCGAAGAAGTCCAAAAGGAGCGTGGGAAAGAATAGCATATCTGCATTTCCAAAATGCTTGTGAAAAGGTCTCTAAAAACATTACTTAAAGAACTGATCTGTCTTGGAGCAAAAGGAAACTCACCTTATATATTAATTAACAGGTTAAAGGTGTTAGCCCAGGAATTATCAGTGTTCAGATTCCACCATTGGGACCTTATGGGGACCTAATTCTATTCATAAATGGACTGCAGGGGAGACAAAGTCTGTTTATGATACAAAATTATTCAGGATAATTAGAACAAAAGCTGTTTGTGAAGGGAAGCAGAACAATCTCGCAATATTGAGTGACTGAGTGATAAAACAGCAAATGAAATTCAATGCTGATACATGCAAAGTGATGTACTTGGGAAAAACAACCCTAACGACACACACATACTGACAGGTTCCCAATTTGCTATTGCCATTCAGTGATGAGACCTTGGGGTCTCAGCTGATAGTTTTCTGGAGGTGTCAGCTGAGTGCTCAGTAGTTGTTAAAAAACAAATAGTATGTTAGGAAGGAGGAAAGTAATAGAAAACCAAACAGAAAACATCACTTTGCTCCCGCAGTACTCTGCAGTAAACCCACTCATTAAATACTGTGCACAGTTTTGGTCTTCCTGTCCCAAAAAGGATATGGCAAAGGAAGAACAAAGGTACAGAGGGAACAAGTCATCATGGGTCTAGAATGGCTTCCTCAAACAAACAAATTAAATAGTTTAGATTCCTTCAGATTTGAAAACTGATGATTAAAGGGGAATACGAGGGAGGCAGACAGAATGCTGTGAGGCCCTTAAGTGAAGGGTGTATTTCGTAATGCAAAAATGACAAGGCACCAAGAGAAGTTATTAGGCATGAGTTAGAAGCAAAAGGAAGATCGTTCTTTTGGAACAAATTGTCCCAATCCCATCATTGCCATGGGATGCTTTGCACGGGATGCAGAAGTCTGAAAGGGTGCAAGAGGCAGTTAGAAACTTGTGGAAGATCTATCAAAGCCTGTTAAGCATAATGATGCCAAGAGAATCTCTGGCTAGACAAGGAATAGATATAATCTCTGGCTCAGGAAGCCTCTCAATCTCTGTTCAGTCTTGCCACTAAACCCTGCCCCAGTGCTGCCCTGTAAAAATGTGGTACCTCACCCTCTGTGCCATAGCAAGAGGGTGTTGGAGCTGTCCGAGACCAAGCCAAAAAACCTCCTTGAATTTCTTTCAGTATGTGGTTGAACAAATTCCAAGGTGGAATATGAAGAGTGGTATCAGAGACTAGAGTGATGCAGGATTGCAGAGTTTATTTTAAAAAGCTATTTGTTGTTCAGTCTTAAATTGGGCCTTATATTTCTAGTTTATATCAAAAATTGAAAATTCATAGGACTCAAAGGAAATCCTAACAATTCTGTATACACAAGACAGCTCAGCATCACCAGCCAATAAAGCTGGCTACTTGCACTGTGATTACCCAAAGGGAATAAGGATTCATTTTGGATATACTTTCCAAGAAAAGATTTGTGAGTTCAAAGTCCTTTTTTCTTCTGCACATAGAACGCTTCCTAAGCACGTTCACAAAATATTTAGCTGTAATTACAGCTCATTTTAAAAGGAATAGGGAGTATTCACAAAATTTTATTTTCACAGGAATCTTCTTGATGTAAAAAACAACCCAATACAACCCACAACATGCTGCCAAAAACTCAGGAAGAGACACCAAAAACTATTAACAAACAAATGGAGAATGTTTACTTTCTACATTGGACAGAGTATGTGTGTGCCTACCTTAGTCTTTCCTTCTGCAGGTTCCACTATCAAACCTCCTCCCACAGAAAATTCTGAAGACATTTTTTGATCCTTTTCTCATTTAAAAAAATCCCATGCACTGTCTATCTTTGGGAAGATTGATTTTTTCCTATAGTATTGATCACATTTTTCAGCATCTCCTTGACATCGCTCTTCTCTCTTCCTTTTAGATGTAAAAAGCAGGTTTTTTATAAAAAGCCCATATAACTGCAGAATCTAATACCTCTTTTCAGAAGTCCTCCAGGCATGAGGGCATGATTTGGCTGTGTTACTTTCCACCCAAGGCTAGCAGCCATGTGGCACTGGATTTTCTGTTTCAGCTGGAATCCTACTGTTTCTTCATAAAATATTAGCTGAGCCTTCACTCTAGCTGGCAGATACGACTCCAGTGTATACACCATGGCTGGATCTGACCAGATGTGAGAAGTTACGCTGCTGGCCACTTCCAACAGCTGCTGTATAAATGTAACCTCAGGCTCCTCTATCCCTCAGCCACTTTCAAAACTGGGAATCCGATCTCTGATTCAGTTTAGGCTCTTGAGAAAGATTTTACCTACAGGCCCTGTAAAAAATCCCAGGTTTCACTCTTCTGTCCCATCACTGTGAACAACAAGGGAAAAAAATCAGCCCCACGAGGCGTCAGCAGGGCAAAACATAAGCAATGAAAGAGAGCTGGATGGTTTATCCAAGACCACAATTGTCTTGCTCCTATTCCTTCTTATCCTGTGAGGAGATTTCATTTACTCTTTAGGAACTTGAGACCTCAGCTATGGGGAAATAAAACTGGAGTAGCTGTACGGACTTTAAAGGAGATGCTCCAAATTTTAAGCCAGCACAGAGAACAGAATTTGGCGTGTGCAGTGCAGTCGGCGGAGTTTAACTTCCCTTCAGAGGGGACCCCGTGCTCCCCAGAACAGGACTAATTTGCCAAAGCATCTCTCCTGACTGGCTGCCACGGCGTGGCACTCGCAGCAGGGAGCTCCAGGAGGAAGGGAAAAAATAGGGCTATTAAAACAGTGTTTTTCTTTGTTAAAACACAGGCGGAAGGTGTCCAACATTTGTTAATAGCAGTGATTTTGCGACAGCTGAAGCAAAGCCTGCTTAAAGCCAGACCAAGTATACAGATGTGTTGCTGATTATTTTGAATAATTAAATGGTGTAAAACCCAGCTGTGATGAATAGCACTGGGGTCGCAATTCATAAATAATTGAGAAGAGTGAGTCGCATTTGATCATCCTGATCAAATTCTACTCTCTGGAGAATAAATGTTTGTCCTGAATACCATCAACATTGTTAAATGCCTCAATATTCCTGCTCAGCCATCCAGCCAGCAGTCAATTGAACTAAATCACTTTAACACCTTACACATTTGCCTTGCTCATGAATACAAAATGTTTCTAACTTACACAACGGCTTCTGGGCATCAGACAAAGCAGCCACTCTTTATAGACAGTAAGCAAACAGCAACAATAAATGTTTTAAATGATCCCATTAAAAACAATTCCTGCATACAGTCTTGTCTTTACTGCAGTAAGTGAAGAAGCTGTAGATATTAGGCCACCTATTTTGTTTCATTGCCTTGTTTGTAAGCAGAGCTGCTTCTCTGATCCACATGCATCACACAAACACGCCTTTTGCTGGTGGGGGATGCCAGTAGCACAGCTCCATACAATTTCCTAGAGCTCCTCCTGCTTCTCAGTACTTCCAAAAGTTCAGCCGTGACTGTGATTAGGCTGAATGAAATAAATGCCTAAAAACTAGCCAGAGAATACTGATTTGAGCTTATTAAGGCCTGACTCTGCAACCCATCAACTGCGTGATGATTACCATGCTTGCGCAATATAAGTTTGGTAACCCAGAGGTGGGAAATTATTTACACTTCAATGGAATTACCTCCAATTTACAACAGATTTATAGGTCAGAATCTGTCCTAAGCAGGTGACAAGATGCAAAGTTTAAAATAGTCTCATTAGGTAAATACTACCAACTAAATCCTGAAATCTTTCTCCTTGGTTTTTGTTCCTTTTATTGGAACAAAATAACCGATGATTTTCAACAGCAGTCTTTCCTGGCTAACCAGAGGATGAACAAGGGCTCCAGGAACTGACCAATAGTTTGGGTTTCCATAAAAGATCAAATTCTACTACTCTTACTTATAGTGAGCACTACTTTACTCTTTTCGGGCTTCTCAAAGGGCATATGACTTAGCATGACTAAGAGGAGCAAATTCTAGGCCAACAAGAGTAAAATAAGCTGCAGATTGTAAGAACAGCCTGGAGTTAAAAACAGCTGCTCTTACCTTCATGTCACTCCTGGGAGATTGTAGGCAGCTTTTCCTATTTAATAAAAACCTAGCAGGGCCCCCCCGTTAAAGGCACCAAATGTGTGGTGGGTAGAAAGCACCTGTAAATGTCCAGTCCCACATTGCTCATAGCTGGTGGCAAACTGGTATTTCCCTATTTCTTCCAATACATTTGAGCATTGCATTTACCAGACATGACAGCATCACACAGATGTCGCATGGTCCCTAACTATTAATACACAATTAACTTTAAGAAAACAACGTTTTATTGGTGGATCATTAAATTGTACCTCAAAGTCTTCTGAGAATCCATGCTGGTTATTAGAATACAGCTCACTGATGTGTTTAACGAACTGCTTGACCGGAATTGCTTCCATATCATCTGTAGAAAGAAAGACATATTCAGAGTTGCTATTTGTCTCATACATAAAACTTCAGGAGAAAAAGTCTTCAGTCAATCTCATTTAGATCTGAGTTTCCAGGGACAGAAGTAGTTAAATATGCAATAATGAGAAACCTTGATGACTCACAGAATCACCTAGGTTGGAAGGGACCTTTTAAGATCATCTAGTCCAACCAATGAAAAAAAAAACCACCACAAAAACCCCCAAACAAACAAAAACCTCCCACACAAACCACACACCAACCCAACACTAATCCATATCCCCAAGCACCATGTCAACTCGTCTCTTGAATACCTCTAGGAATGGTGCCTCAACCACCTCCCTGGGCAGCCCGTTCCAATGCCTGACAACCCTTTCAGGAAAGAAATATTTCCTAATATCTAACCTGAACCTCCCCTGGCACAACTTGAAGCCATTACCCCTTGTCCTATCATCTGTGACCTGGGAGAAGAGACCAACCCCCACCTCTCTACAGCCTCCTTTCAGGGAGTTGTAGAGAGCGAGAAGGTCTCCCCTCAGCCTCCTCTTCCCCAGACTGAACAACCCCAGCTCCCTCAGTCTCTCCTCATAAGACTTGTGCTCCAGACCCCTCACCAGCTTCGTTGCCCTTCTCCAGCACCTCAATGTCGTTCTTGTGGTAGGGGGCCCAAAACTGGACACAGTACTCGAGGTAGGGTCTCACCAGTGCTGAGTACAGGGGGACGATGACCTCTCAGGGTCCTACTCACCACACCATTCTTCATACAGGCCAGGAATCTGGCCAATTAAAGTAAACTCTTCATATTATATTCCTAATTCTAAGCACTGTAGTTATAAATACTGAGAGTCTAATCCCCATGATGACAATTTACAAAGTCCCACCAAAGTTCAAAGAACCCATTTAATTCTTGTTCATGGTTTGAAAATGGCTATGGATGGGACGAAGAGGCCTCCTCTCCTTCCACGTTACGTAAAGAGAACAGAAGGGACCCAAAATATGAAAGTATAGTTGACAATTGCCCCCAATAAGTTTTTACCAGACTGAGCAGACACACAGGCTTTTCTCCTGAAAGTTATTAACTTTTTCATTTTCACACAATGATGTAGAATCCAAATGGACTTATCACGAAATTGACTCTGAGCAAAAGAACAGGCAACACAACAGCCACAGTAATTTGAGTCCTCTCATGCCAGACACTATGCATAACATTGAATATGTATTCCACTGGACCAATTGTTCTTGCTCAGCACAGTGCAAATTCCACCCAATATACCAATAAATCACCCACAGACGCTTTTGTAAAAGAAAAAAGTCAAAGGCTTGAATTGAATTAAAGACAAACAAGACTGTTTTGAGCACCTGGGACTCTGGACAGATTCTAATAAAGCTGGGGTGTAGGATGACTGTCTTTTTATCTCTCTTCCTTGCTCTCCAAAAGGGTCTAGATGTTACAACCACTACTGCAGTTGGTAGAAACACTGTGCTTGCCAAGATTCATTAGTTAATATTTTCAGTCTGGCCTTTGGAAAATGTAAATTGCTATACAATTGTCATTAGTTTCAGCATGAGAAATAATCTATTGCATGATGGCTACTATTGTCTGATTGCATGATTTTATGGCAATACTCTGGTATTTATATATCCCATTTAATATTCTTCTGAAGATCGCATCCAGTTTATGTTTACTTCCAGTAATTCAGTGGTGTATTTTTGCTCCCATTTAGCAGCCATATGGTTTGGTGCTACAGCTGCATTATAATCTGGATTCTTTTACTTTTAAACATCTACATTATGATAGAAAAAATCCAAATATTTCTACAGATACTTAGCAAAATTTAACGATAAATAAATAGATGTGACATTTACTGTATTCAGAGTGAAAGATCTTTGGCAGCTAAAACCTCTAAGCTGTCACATATGCTTTTCTTAGCAAAGGGTAGGAAGATCTGTATGTGTAAATGAGGTTCTACTTTGGCAAGAATTTCATAGATCACTGACAATCTGATTATTCTTCTTCTGATGGCAGTTAATATTGACCACATCATTACTTCTTTACTCTTATTTTATCAGGTAATGCATTAAGGTGGCCTTTTGCAACTATTGACATTTTCAGATTTCAATCATCTCTCTTCTATTTTATTTACAAGAGCCAATTGCTAAAGATATGTTTGCAATCTGATCACCTCCCAGTACAGTAATGCTACTTTAATTAACCACATGCTCATTTACTGGATAATGCAGAATTCAAAACATTTGACAAGTGTATGCTTATCTTAGGAAAAAGCTGCAGCATGAAGAAATGCTGGCACTTTACAATATTTAAGTGATAACATTTATTCTTTGTAACATTAAGAACATCATCATCTCATAACAACATTTGTATTAATAATTTTGCAGCCAAGACACTTGATTGGAATGATCTATAGGAACAGCAGTCAGTAGTGAGAGGCTGGAAAACAATCTTTCCTCTCCTGAAAAGTAACCCATACAATCCTAAATTTCCTTGAAAATAACCGGTGCTATGATGGCAATTTCACATACTCTCACAAGAACAGTTCCATAGTTATCATTTGGTTTTTTTTCTTGAGTAGTCTAGTTCAACTGAGACCAACCAAGATCAAGGATTCACTGCAGCAGACCAGTGTGTCCAATTTAATTTTGCAGAAGGCAGAATTTAATTTTAATTGTGATCTGTGAGCCAAAAAATACATTAGAGATAGTATGCTCTCCGGTCCATTGAATTCCCACCAATTTCAAGGATGGGTCTGCACCAAAGATCCATGGCAAAATATGGTTAGTTTTCTTTTTATCATCATCACTGCATGGTGGCAGTATGTCTCCACTTTTATAGCCACTGCTAACTCACTTTCCTCTAATTCACTCTCCTTTATTGTTTCTCCTCCCTTTTTCCTCTCCTGCATTTTTGCTTCTGATTTCCTCCAGAAGCCTTAATCCAATGCAGTTTCTTGCCCTAGTTGATAACATGGGCTACAATTTAACATTAAATAAATTAAATAGGAAATCCTGTTGACATATGAGCTCACTGGGTGAGAGGAAACTTAGGCTGATGAAGCTGCCCTTAAACTCAGGAAAACCATGTTGGAGCAAACATTATTGTTTCATATTAGGAAGATTAAAATCAGAGCTACAAATGTTAGAAACTAAAAAAAAAAAATCGCTGATGATTTCCAGCTTTCAAATTCCTGGGATAACATGGTCCTAGTGACTGTGCAAGATCTGGCAGCTCCTGCCCAGAAGCCAGGTGGAGGTCACCCACTGAGGGACAAGCAGTCTGTGGCTTCTCCCTGGCTGCACACCCAACTTGCCCCCTGGCGAGAGGGACCAGAAAGCAGCTGTATGTGAGATAGAGTCTGTTGCACTAACCAATAAAACACAAAAGTGCTAAAGTAATTTGAGCCCGTGTTTTTCTGTTAATGACCTCCAACTCCAAACTCCCAGCCAGAACACAGATTACTTTAGCTGGGGTATATGCATGTTTAGCCACAGGCAGCTTGTCAGACCTCCAGTAAAATATGTACTAATATACTCTGCACTCTTGAATGATATCTGCTCTGACATTATCTGAAGATGGCTGTGACCTTCTCTAAGAAAACCAACAGATGTAGCTAGATGCACAGAATATGCTTTTCCTTGCACTATTGTCAGTCCAAAGGCTTTGGTTAAGCCTTCTTTCCATCTTAAGACAAATGGACTTCAATGACTATAATTCTTTTAGTCGATTAAAGAGATTAATGGAATCCTATAATGGCTAATTAGGAGCTCTCACAGTTCTTCTGTGCATATTCCCTTTTGTACCATATACTTTTACCCATCCAAAAGCTAGAGTGACATTTGATATTGTCAGGATGATGCTTACATTTTGCAAGACCTGCACGTTATTCAAAGAAGAGAGAGAAATGCTTTAATAACATACCCTCACCTCTAACACTGCAGATATAATTACAGTTCTGTCTAGCTTGGGTTTCACCATCTGTTTTATCAATGTCAATAAAGTGATTCTGAATTTATATCACTACAAAATATGAGCTGAACCTAGCACCATACTAATGTACTTACCTTTGTGTTACGCAGTGAAAGACTTTATCTTAGATGGACAGGGACAAAAGTCTCCAGATCTTTAAAATAATTGTGTGTGTATATATGTTTATTATTATAAATTATATAACTGGTAATAGTATTCTTTGTAATCAGACACTACTGAAGCAGACAGATGGGGGTATGTTTAATTACTATGCTAGATATTTAACATTTTGGTGGAGTTCCCATCTTCACTTGCTGGTCCAAGACAAGCACCTGAGAGGAGTTATCAAAAACCCTAAACCAAAGGGGGCCACAGTGCAGCTTATTTCCTGCCACCAAGGGAGAATGCCAAGAAGAAAGTCAAGTTCACTTAAAAAAAGACAGAAGAGGAAAACCTTCACTTACACCTCCTTTTCTAAGAAACGGCAATTGACAGTGCAGAATACTTAATAGGTTCCTTCAGAAGACAGCCACCATCAAAGGAAGCCTGAAGCATATAGGAACAATAAAGTTCAAACAGGGTTACATTTAAAATTTGGATAATTAGTAATCCTGCCAGGAAGGATTTTCCCCTATCTCCCACTTAATAAGCTGCCTTTGTAATGTTTAAGCAATAGGGGCCAATTTCAAAAGAAAAATGGGATATCGTATCAGAGATGGCATTTCCACATAATAAGATCTCAGATTCATTTTGATTCATTTATAGCCTGAGAGCTCACTGGATAGTTTAGTGGCATTGGATTGGAATAGATGGGTTTGGGTCAGGAATTAATCCAGAAGGTCAAAAGCAAAGTGCTTCCTCATATTACCTTTGTCTAGTTCGGATCTTTGGTGTTTCTGACAACCAGGTATTTGACACGTGAAGAGGTCTTGGTAAGAAGATTCTCCCCTGTCTTTCATTCTGTTTGTAAATGCTTTCTGTTTTTCAGCTATTACCTTACCCAGTCTACTAAATCCAATATACTCCTTGTATCTTATGCCTTACTTTTAATGTGAAAGCTTATTCCATTTGTTTGTTAGTCACTGCACTTCAGCTCTCATTTGCAAAGCCACCTGGATTCACGTGCCATAACTCTCATGTGGCTTGGCCCATCTGTCCAGCAACAGCCACTGCTCAGCAACCCTGCACCATCCCTTGCACCTCAGAAGCACCTCCATCAATTCTCCGTGTGCTCTTCACAGCTGGTTTCAGCCAAAGGACGAGGAGATTCTCCCATTCCCTTCTCCCTGCCTGCGGGGCTGAGCAGTGAACCGAATCCATCTGCTGATCTGGCTGATGACTACAAGAAAGGATTAATTGATTTCTGGGGAAGGGGAAGAAGGATTAGTCATCAGTGGGGTAGATGGGTTGCTCCTACTCATTACTGTGAGGAATAGTGAAGCGACAGGGAAACTGCCCTTTCTGAAGGTAGCACAAACCTAACCTGGCTTATGACAATCATGAAACCAGTGACATTGTTAGTGACATTAATCCTGGAGAATCCGCTCTCAATAGCGTAGACTCACAGTTCTCATCTTCTGCAAAAAAGTTTTCCCAGCTGGAAAGAAATAGCTACCAGTAGGCTCATAGCAGGACTGGATTTGACCTCTTAACTCACTGAAAAAGAAAGTATCTGGCAAAAGTTTTCCCATATCCATAGCAAACAAGCACCTTCCTGTTCCCAGCAGCACTCAACCCTGGGAAGTTGATTTGTCTTCCACTCTCTCATTCTCCACTGCTGGAGAGAACACTGAAAGCAATCCCAGGACATTTTTCACATCTTTCTTTCGTTGTTAACTACATTCAGTGAGGCTCATGTTTTTTTATTTTTTTACAAAGAGGGATGGAAAATTTCTGCAAGCAGCTGGAATACCTAGCATCAATATTTAGAATGCATGTTACTTAAAACTGGGTCTAACAGCCATTCCAATAGCTACAATTCGTATCAGAGTGAAGGATGCAGAGCTATAGCAAAAACTTGCCTTCACACGTAGCACTGCAGCAGAACCATGCAGAGCTGGATTCCAATAGATTCATTTCCACATGGAGCGATGGGGCACTCAGAACACTGATTTAAATAGGATCTATGCAGCTGTACCACGCAATATGAGCATGCCCACAGCACACTACTAAATGGGGATGCAAAGCCCAAATAGGTCTGTATTTGGTCTGTCTCTAGAAGGGCAGCTGACCAAAATGAATATTGCAAGGATTAATAGGACACCCTTGGGTAAAATTCTGCCCCAGTAGAGAATATTGAAAAACTATCAACTCCACTAAGGTCAGGTGATCAACTCTACAGAGAAGCTCCTACAGATTGAGTGTATACTCAAGTGCACACGCTGACAGGGGTCAGAAGTTTCACATGCACCTCAAATTTTGAATCCAAAATGTTTGAGCAGAGCATTCCACAGCCAGATTCTGCCTTAACTCATGCAGATACTGGACCCCATGAGTAATTCTACATGTCAAAAAGGGGAGTGCCAGGTTTTATTCAAGCCATTTTAGACTTAACGCATTTGAATCATATGCACTTCCATACCCAGAGCCATTAATTCTGCAGTATGCTGGCTTTCTTTGCTTAACTATTTAAAATAAGAACACAACTGAAGCCATTGTGTTTCATTTGGAATAATTCATTTTTCTGACTGTGCACACTGCTTGTTGTATAAAAAATGGCCAGAAATAGAAGAACAGTTCTATTTGTATAACATGAATATCAATTAATTTATAATAAAACAAAGCCATTAAAAACCCCTTAATATTAAGGAGGAGTTTGCTTTCTGTGGAGACCATATCTGCATAAATACTAAAAAGGCAATACTGTAGGTTTCTTTCTATGAGCTCAAACTACCTGCTGAAACCCTTTAAGGCTGGTATCCACCTGAAGTTACTGATCTCAGTAATTAAGACAATTTATAAATTAAAATAAATTAAGATAAACAATAAATTACTAAGAGTTGATTATTTGGGACACTATTCCTCACTAATGCTCACAGATTTGTAATCATGTGTTGATGGAGTACAGTTTTTAATAAAAAATACCTTTCAATATGAAAAGGCACAGAAAACACTTCGAATACATTTGAGAGCTCTGGATAGGTGGGCACCTTGAGAGAAAAACACAGAAGTCCTTCCAGCAAGATAATTGCTATCTATTTGTTATAATCAAGTCAAATGAACACAAGGGCAGGTTTCTGATAAAGGGTAGACACATGAAAAAGCATAATATGAAAAATCACCTGTGTAATATTGTAGCTACATTCATCTCTCTTGCTTCAAGATTTAATCTACTACAATGCTATTAGCCATGTGTCAGTCAGGAATATAAAGATGTTAATGATAAAATTTTATATGTGTCAAAATAAGAGCTCAGTTTAAATCTGCTTGTACAAATCTTAGATTAGGTTATCATTAATTATAAATGTAATAGCAATACACTTCTTCCCTTTAAGCAAAAATCCCATTTCAGTCCAAGAGAGTGAAATAATGTGAATTTTCCCTTAGCACAGATATTAAACATGATCTTATTTGGTATTGCCTGCTAAGGAACACAATTTTCATCTCACACATTTCCATCCTCAGGTCCCAGTTGTGCCATCAATTACATACATGCCTTACATTTAAGCACATGAAGATTCAACTCCAGGGCTCTCCGCAGCCCAGCGTGATGGCTCTCAGAAAAGGATCTGTCCACATTTCACATAGCCACCATGAAAACATGTTTTCAGGTGATTTAGCCAACTCCTGAAGCTTTCATTACAACTATCATGATTAGATATCAAACCATAAATTCTTCACTGTGCTGCAGGAGTAGGGTTGGTAGCAGATAAAAAAGGAAGGTGGATGTTCCCTGAAATACCTTGATATTTTCTTGGCTTCAAAGGACGGCTGTGTTTGCAATATTGCATTCACGAATTTAATTGAAGCTGAAGATAGGTACAATTCACAATATGGTGCTGGAACATAAATCCACAGGGAGCAGAAAGCAGATATAAAGTCTTAAACAGCTGAAGAGCACTACCTCTGTGCTCAGTGAAGAGCTTCATGCCCTTGAGAAACAAGTCCTCAGCTGCAGTTAGCACTTTTCCCTGAACCTCGCCAGCCTCTAGCAGAGAGGATCACTGTGCTCAGTACACTGTCACTGGAGCAGCCACAGACGTGTCCTGGTGTTCTGCTTTTTACCCCTTGGGATGCAACTAGAGACAGCTACACCTTAGCAGAAAACAGTAAGATGCCAAGCCTCTGCTGAGAACCTGCAGTTTCCTTGTCAACCACTTGTTAGAATCTCTTAATAGAAACAGTTTGTCCCAGAGTAGATGCTACTGGAAGATATAAGAAGTGCACGGACTGAGCTTGTAAAAAACACATTAAGTTTAACCTCTGACTTTCATCAGGAAAGGTTCAAGGCAACTATGTTTACTGAAGGAATAAGAAAGAAGGTTTCAAAATTCTGCAGGGATTTAACAAAAGCTAGAAGACAGAGGGAAATGAAGGAGAATCATGGCTGTACTGGTCTTAAAACCCTCACATGACTGCATGAAGTGGTCAAGACACCTTCTAACTGCAATGAACTTGGCCACTCCACTGTTTCCTGAGCTCATGCACCCACACTGGAATAAGCATAAGAATGTTTCTCCATCAGATTCTGCCATGACTTAGTTTAAATACACTATTCATGGACTCCAGTACTAGTTACAAAATTAATTTACTGCCATTTAAGCCTAAAACTGCACATACCTTGATCCAAGAACTGCGAAGTGCTCCTTAGTCCTGTAGTTTAGACACAGCTGAAATGACTGGCATCATGTATGAGACATTTTACTTATACTGAAATTGGCGAAAGAGATCTGGAATAATATGCTAAATGAATCATCTGCATTGGTCAGCCATTGTGTTCTTTATACAATCATACAATTGTCTAGGTCAGAAGGGACCTTGAAGATCAACTAGTCCAACCATCAACCTAACTCTGATAAAAAAACATCACTAAACCATGTCTCTAAGCACTATGTCAACCCCTCTTTTAAATACCTCCCAGGGACGGTGCCTCAACCCCTTCCCTGGGCAGCTCATTCCAAGGCTCAAGAACCCTTTCCCTTTTTATGAGCCATGTTTCTCTGGACTTTGGTCAAGACCACACAGAGTTTTGTCATAGGGTCAAGCCTCAACTGTGTCTGTGCTGGTCTCACAAGTCCTGCTGACATCAGTGCCATGGGGTCCATTATGCCTGTGGGCTGGGCAAGGAATCAGTAAAGCGACAGCAAGATGCAGAAAAATGCACCCCCCAAAAGCAGGAAAGCTCTGAAACAAAGGAGAAGAGGAGGAGGGCAGAAGTGGAATTTGTGCTAGTTCCACTGTTGGATATCATCTCATTTGCACAGAGGGTCACTTTGGCACTGCTGTTGTGGAGCAGGTCTTGCCACGAGAAGAAAGAAAAACTGAGAAGGGATCCATTTTGTTTTGCAGGTCTGCAGCTACGATGCTGTTATTCTTACTTATCCTACTCTACCAAAAAGGAACAAGTCCAAAAATATAACTAGATATTGACCCAGCTATAGAAAATAAAAAAACAAACCCAAGCAGGAACAGGAGCTGGTTTGCTGACAAAGAGATCTTGCCAAGACCAAATGATATAGGAAAGAGATCCAGACAAAGACGATATGAACATGGGCAAAATTAACTGAGTGTGGAGGCAAAGAGAGAAGATATGGAAAAATAATTTTGTTGGGTTGAATGGCAGGGGAGTTTCAGAAATCTGCTGTTGATTACAGATGCATTACTGTCAAGCATGAGGCTTATGTGAGTTTGGATTTATTCCTTAGTTGTAATATCCAGTGGGTGACTCAGTTAATGATATCTCCTTTGTCCTGTGTTTCTCTAGATCAAGCAGTGCAGATAATTATGAATAATGATAATGATTTGGGTCTCAGAGCAAATTCACACAGATAGGCATACGCCTATGGGTGATGTGGCTTCATGCACAATAATTAAGCATGTACGCCATGGGAAGTGAAAGGGAAAATGGGTAAAATCATTCTTTTACCAGAAGATTCTTTTTAGATTTTGGACGTAAAAGTTGTACTATGTGCCTACTGAAGGTAGCTGGCAGATTGATTTTAGAGCTCATAGACCTGAGAAAACAGAGGGCTTGCCCAAACAAGAGCAAAAATAAACACAAAAGCTACCTCTGAGCATGCTGACACACCACGGAGCAGAGCGGTGGCACGTGGAGACACCAGCGCCGCTTCTGAGACCTCTTAAGCTGCACCAGGATGTGCCTGGCTCCCAGACACCTGGCAGAGCCACCCTACACCTGGGCCAGGACCAGCCAACCCAAACCCGCTCATCTTCCTGCGACCAGCAGCTCACCACATGCTGTAGATGGTCCCTGGCAAATCTGCTAAACGTCTTTAGACACACGGCTCTAAATTGCCATCAGTGCGGCGCCTTGTGTGTAATGGAGAGGAGAAGCTGGTCCATTGAATTGTAGGAGGTAGATGCACGGTTCCTTCTTCCGTAAGGGTAGGGTTTCACAAGATAACAAGGTTACTTTGAAAAAATTGCTTCTGTGAAAATGCCACTTATATTTTGCTTCTAGGACCAACACGGCAAGTAAGAGTTTCTCACACCCTCTGGCAGCTTCCAGAGGAAAAGTTCAGAGGCTTCTCATTTCATCAGTTGCAATCAGTTCAAAGCAGAATTTTGCCATTTAACATTTTTAAGGCACCTCAGTGGGCTGCCTGTGTGGGGGCAGCAGCTGATGTCAGAGAAGACTACTGTCATTTAGCAACAGGTATATGGGGCAAAAGGCCTCTTCTACAACTCCAAACAAGGAAAATGTTTAGGAGAGCTTCAAGATCTTTCTAGGCAGTATCTCACATCTTTGGAAAATGCCAACAGAGCTGGAATTTATCTCTACTAACTGAAGCTCATTACAGACTCCCTGTACAGGTAATAGTTAATATACATACAGAGAGGCACTTCCAGAGGGTGATTTGGCTTTTGGTGACCTGAATTTCTTTATGGTCACTGCCAAGATCTTTAAGTTCATAAGTTCATTCTCTCTTAAAACCTTCTGGGTGTGATTCAGCTTCAGATTAAGGCACTTCCATTTGGATGTCTGTATGCAGGTGTCTAAACATCCATTATATCCACAAAAATCTTGTCATTAGATTGGGGATTCAAGGGCTGGATTCACCTTTGCTTCCAACTAGACTAAACCTCTGCCTAAGGCACAGTTCTTTATGTAGCTTAGAGCTTATCAGCAGTCCTTGCAGATTTTTAATACAAAGGTTCTCAGGGTTTCTTGCAGCACTTGCTCAGCTTTACCGAGCCTGAACAGACCAGAATGTGGACTGCAGTGACAGTAGCATCATGTCAGTCCCAAAGCTACTGTGGTCTAATGGCTTGGCATCCCAGTCATGGGATGATGTCCCCAAAAGGCAATGTTCTGCGGTTCTCAGTCACTTGTTACATGCTAGAATGGCTGCTGGAGAAGCATTGGTGATGTGTGCGCTGGTCTTATGGTACCTACCACCTGCACAGTTTTAATGGAACTTCTTCAGCCTATATTGCAATTTATATGAATGCTGTCCAGTCTTCAAAGGACTGCCCATTAAAACATCCCTGTGAAACATGGAAGGATCACTGTCGCTACAACACAGACTGCAGCATGAAAAGATGGAGCTTCCTGTTGGTTTCTTTATCTAAGACAAAATTGTCTCAATTACAATAAAATAACTATACGTTGGCCAAAGAAACTTCTCTCAGAGGAGAATTTCTCTCTTCCCATTGCCTTTTGCTCATAATTCCATGGGTGAGACCACCCTCCCCTTCTTCATGACCTCTAAGGAGGTATCACATGAGAGCAGGAATGGTGGGACCATTAAACTGACCACCAAAAGCAGCCCCAACAGGGAAGCACTCCTCCTGGTTTTAGAGTAGGAAAAATTAAGCTCTCTAACTATTTAGGTTCTTTTGTGAAAACTCATTGCAGGTGGTCTATGACTAAAACCTCCCATGTCCTGTTACCCTAAAGGAGAAGGAGAAGAAGGGTGGCTCCTTGCTGAGGAAGTGAGGTGGCAAGGACACACATCTGTCTGCCACAGAAAGAGAGGAGATAACAGCAAGTTTTCTTTTAATTTCAGTGGCACAGCATCAGAGTGCAAGGCAAACTGTCTAACATTTTGTGCAGCAATGTAATAGCTAACCTTTCATATTAGTTCCCATGGGTACTTTGAAAGAGTCTTTCTAGAAAGAAGTTACACATCTACTGAAGAAAATAAAGGAAAATGTAGCTGAATTCTTTCACTTTTCTAGGACATGTGTTTCTTCAGTGTCTCAGAGATAGCTTTGATTGTTTCTTTGGTAAAATGAATCCAATTAGCTGTAGATTGAATCCTAGACCAACAACACAAATTATCGAATGCAACAAGGAAACTTAAAACACCTTGAAGCAAGAAGTACAAGCGCTTGACAGACTGAGGTCAATACAACATTTTCAGTATCCTAATTCTGCCTGTGAAACCAAACAACATCAAACAAGGCAGTGGCTGCAAAGGCCACCGTAACACCAAGATGCTTTCTGTCATCACAAATTAAAGGGAGCTGGATCCTGCTCTTAATAATTCCCAGAGGAAATGCCTCCTGAAGAGAGCATAGCGCTAAACTCTGCTTCCAGCTTCGCTCTCAGTATAGCTGAGAGGAGAATTTGACCTTTGGTAACTTGATTAATACCAAATTAACAGATGGCTTTGGGCTTCACTTGAGACTGTTTGCTTATCTTTGTGTCTTGCTTTTCTCCCCGAGACCCAGCAAATCCCACCTCTGTACACGCGGAAAGTGGGGGGCAAGTCCCCCAGCCTCAAGAGAGCAGTGGAGCTGCATATCCCTCATCCACAAGCTGTCCTGATGGAGCAGCTGGTTTCACCCTGGATGCAGTGCCTTAGTGTTTTTAAGAAGTGTTGCTCATGTTTTTGACATTTTACAAAGGTTATTCTGAAATTTCTATTAAAGTAACATGGGAGAGGTGCCTGTGGAAAAATACAGCATTGGCATTCAGAGCCTCATTGCAAAGCACCTTAAATTAAATGAAGCAGCACCGATACAACAAATTTCTACCAAACCCCCGTGATTTATCACAAGCATAACCTTCTTTATGTAATTAAAACAGACTCCAAGTAGCACAAACACAGGAGATTAAGCCCGTCTTACCTGGAATAGGTATAATGGGAATACTTTCATTGGGGACCACACGGGGGGAACTGCTGTCCTCCACATAGAAATGGGCAGTCTGAAAACACTTTCTGTTAAAGGAAAAAGCAGAAAAATAGATTCAGGGTGTGAAAAATTACCCTCAGAAAAAAACAGCAAAAAACTTTTGCACGTGTTCTACTTCTCCATTTCAGTTCCATTTCAGACATTATAGTTTTAAAATATCATTGCAGAAAAAATTTGCACGCTTTCCATAATTACAATCCTAATTCTGAATTCTAGCGTGTTCTAATTCACTGACATCTGACATCCACCCATCATAAATGCCTCTGTATATTATTGCTAAGTACTATTGAATATAGCACTATATTCACACTATAACACTATAGTCACAAAAGTTAGTGGTCGCAAAACAGGTTTCAAACACATCACTCAGAAAGAAACTTTTCCCACAAGAAAGACATTCAGCACACAGTTCAAGCCAAAATCCACTAGTATTTCCAGGGAAAATACACTTACTGTAAAAGTTTCTGCTGTGTAACA
Organism: Scolopax mira; assembly: GCA_004320125.1. NCBI lineage: Eukaryota > Metazoa > Chordata > Aves > Charadriiformes > Scolopacidae > Scolopax > Scolopax mira. Next base: position 193,012 of record BJBW01008463.1, on the reverse strand, counting down.
GCCAACAGACAGTAATACAGCATCTGTAACTGCTGCATATCATGAAGTTCTGCTATGAAAGTTATCCTTCAAACATCACGTTTTCTTGTTTGTTTTTTTACACTAAAGCCATATAATCCTCATCCCATCCTCCTCCTGCAAACTTGTATTACACATGCTGGTACAGAAAAATGCTTGGGCCCCAGGACTCATCTCTGAAAAGGCCTATAAAGAATAGGAGAACTTAAATCCACCTGACTCTTTTTTTTTTACCTGTATTTAAAGCAAAGCAGAGAGCACAGGCTGGTCATCACAGAAAAGGTACTGAGCAGAATAACATCAAGAGATCCGAGGAGCCTCTGCATGGTGATGTTAACTGAGGCAGGGTTTTCCAACACCAGCGTCACTGCTCATTCCTGACTTAATGAGCTGCTTGAGGCTGGAACTGAATATTTAATGAGTCTTGCTTGGTGTGAGCAGCTATTGTGGCAGGAGAAGGGTCTGCTCTCATCTGCCTTAACAATAGCTTCCCATTGCAGAAAGATCCCCCTCTTTGCAGCCCTTAATGAACTGCTCCTCGACACCTGGGCAAAGTTTTCGGGCGGCCTGGTGAGCGGTGCCTTTTGTCAAGTTGCGGGTTCCCTTGCTGAAACATATTTGCACGTCCTGGCTGATAAAGTTTCTGCCTTGCAGTCTGCTTCTCTGTAATTTGGGCATTGTGCTCTCCATGGAGAGCCCGCTCCGCAGAGCCGGCTTTGCTGACACTGTCAAAGCCATTTCTGCTCCCTTTGTTTTCAGCATCCCGAGAGCAAAAAAAGTCACTGAAAACCAAACCACTGTCTGAGGCAAAACCAGAAACTAAAATAATTACATGCACTTGCATTTCATGCTTTTGCACTTTCTACAATAACATCCCAGTGCTTTATAACACAATCACATCCGACGGCAGCACAAGCACAACTTAAGACAATACAGAAGCAGAAGAGAGAGGATTTCACAGCATGGAGCAATTGTCTCGGAGCAGCTTTCTATTTTCAGGCACGATGTCTTGCATTGTGCTGAAATTATTTATTTAGGGAGCATGTTTTTGTTAAGAAACACCATAAGGTGAATTCACACACGAGGATGCAAGACATGCAATAGTCTCACAGCATTTAAAAACGTCGGCTGAACTCCCCCCACCCTACTTGCTCCCTTTCCTCATTTTTTTTTTGGCAGCCTTTATTTTGGACAATGCACACCCTGGGGGCATGCAGCAGAATAAATCAGTTGCACATAAAGAAGAAACTATGAATATGAAACAGGCAAAATGTTCCTGATTTTGATGTATTTGGGGCTCTTTCCCTTGAGTCAATACTAGAAAAATCCTTGAATGGCTTCTCCCGGTAATGAAGGCCTTAAGAAGGTGTTTGGTAAAAAGACAGACCTTTACATAGGGATTTACAGGATATTTTTAAGCTGATGATACTTAAGAAAAGCAATTATTTTTTGAAATTTGTTATTTTATACTCCGAGAGGCTGTGATGGGCTGGCATTATGTTTTTTTATGCAGCCATAAGATAGCTTTTGCTTAATAGCCTTAAAACATGTAATTGTGTTGGATAATCACGTTGCCTGATATTGTAAGGCCCACGATGGTGATGGCTGAATACCCAGTCCAGCATATCTCTGCTGAGCACAATGCTGGAATAACAATGTATTAAATGAATCTTTCACAGAGTAAAGTTTTCTGCAATCATTAATGTCATTAACAATTCCTTATTTTATTCCTTGACAACTTTCTGTAGCTGTTTTAAAAAGGCAGTCACCGTGGAATTTGACTAAAGGTTTTCTCAAGTCACAAACACCATACTAAAATATGCTCTTCTCTAATGTATATACATATATAATGCAGAATAATTATTACTTTACAATACTGAATTCTGGCACATCAGGTGAAGACATGCCTCTCAAACGCTTCTCATTTTTAACTTGCTCATAATTGCTGTAAATATTCCAAGTTTAGCCTCTACAGCTGAGCTGCCTGTGCACAGGCCATCGCATCCCTGTCCTGGTGACTCCCCCCGTGTCCGAGGGGCTGCTGGTGGCAGCAGAAGGCAGCACTGATGGGACTACACAAGCTTGAAACTGAGAGGGGGATAAAGTGCATTGATATTTAAAAGACCTTTTACGATAGGTTCCACAAAATCGCTGGATGAATTTTCCAGCAAGTTCTGCTTACTGGTTCTGTTTCCCACTCTTGCACCTCTCGGTCCAGGTGTCTCGGGGCACCAGGCAGATGCCTCCAGGCCCCCAGTTTGGATAATATCCATTTTCCAGCCTGGGGCTAACTGCATGAGGAAATGCCCAGACCCAAAAAAAGCCCTTTGCAAACTCATGTCTAGTTGGTAGTAATAAATACTGATAGCTGGATTGAGGCTACTGAAAGACATTTCCAATTTAGAATCTGCCTTCTTCCCACTTCAGGATGCTCCTTTCTCTCCCCTAGCATTTCCCTTCCCCATTGCCTTTCCCTCCGTGTACAAACCTTAAGAGGCAGCAGTTGCTAAGGCTACAAGAGGCTGCAGTAAATCTGTGTGTGTATATGGGGAGGGTTGGGTAAAGGAAAAGGATAAGAGCAGAAAATTGCTTGTTTCAACTCACTGGAGAAGCAGCCACGGAGAGAGGTGGAGTGGATTCAGGGCTAGACAAGGTGCAAGCCTACAACTGTTTTCACATGAGCACTTCAGCCTGTAACTTTTAACCCCAGAGTGTGTACATGTGCAGGTGCTTGCACCTGTGTGCCCATTTGCTCAGGAAACCAACACCATCAGTAGGAAAAAAAAAAAAGAAAAAGATCATTTTCTGATAGAAGCAGCCTTTAGTGAATGAGCAACCAGGACTTGTCAATGGCATAAATGATTATTAAAATCTTAACAGCTGAAACACTCTTTTAGAATAATTCTAAGCAAAAGCAAATCACAGCCTTGATTTCACTTCCACAGTATTTCGGAAAGCCCACCAAAGAGTCTGTTGTCTCTGAAACACGCCTGTGTGCAGTGAAGCACACCGTTTTCTCTAGCCCCATATGTTTTTTTGGCTCCCTTTCCCTGGGGTACAATAACTGTGCAAAATTGTGGTGATCAGACATACAGTTGTCACATATGGAGCAAAATGCAGAAAGTAAAACACTTCGAGATTAGCATCTCCCCGGAGAAGGAGCAGAGGCAGGATCTGGAATGCAAAGCTGACAGGAGGGAGAGCATCCCCCTGCCCAGAATCTTTTTGCAGAGATACCAGCAGCGGGTTATTAAAGAAAACTAACAGCATGCAAAGTCCAGAGCAGCAGCACCTTATTATCAAGCTGCACACATAAAAATATGCCAAGAGATGGTCCTGATTAGCTGGGTTAAATGCTTGTTCCATCTCTGCCGAACAAAATACCAGATTAGCTTCTGTAGAAGAAGAGATGCCTCATGAGATTTTGACACTCAAAACAGGTTTCCTTGGTTATTAGTTAATAAACCTCAAGCAGCTCCTCCTTTATACTCATCTAAAGGCAAGAGGGAGAACCAGATCACATAATGGCCTGAAAGCATTTTATTTTCATGTAGAAGATAGCGCCTTAGTGTTTAGTTAATACTGCCTCCAATACACACACAGAGTGTGTGCTGCAGTCGATGGGAGAACTGGGAATAGCTCCAAGGGCAGCATTTGGCCTTTACTCCTCTACTCTCCATCTCATGCGGGCAGCATCCCCTGGTCTGTGCCGACAGGCGAGGGATCTGTGTTGCTCTGGAGCGGCTGAGGCAGGGAGAGAAGGAGCAAGGGATTATTGTGAGGGGCAAGGGACAGCCTCAGCAGTGGCTGGCTGAAGCCACCAGGACACAGGCTGAATGCAGGAGAAAAATCAAAGGGGAATGCTTCACCTTCTGGGGACTCCCAAGAGCCATGTCCTGCTTCACATGCTGAAGCGACTGGCACATTCATTGCTCCCTTGTTCACTGGGGACCTGCTCCTTCCTCCAGGCATTTCTGTTGGCTGAAGCAGCACGTATTTCCTATCCAAGGCTAGCCAGATTTATGCTACTTAATTTCTGTAACAGCATCTAGGAGCACTTGGCTCCCAGTTTCTTGCAACTACCCTCTTTTTGGGTTATTACCTCCTAAAGCATGACCAATTCAGGGGCAGATGGATTGAAAGGGTCCTGGAGGCCTATTCAGTACTGTTAGAGCAGGGCAAAGCTTGTCTTCTGGGTACCCTTCCTCCAGAAACAGCCTCCAACTGACAGGAGTTCTGCAGAATGTACGTTTATTAATGAAGAGGCCAATAGTCCTTGCAGCCACCCTACTTTCACACACAGTCCTTAGCTGGTGGGCAGGACAGGCAAGATGTGTTGAACAGGAGTCAAACCACAATCTATAAGGGACCTCTAAGCCAGGATGTGGCTTAGTCTTCATCAAATGCAACCTGGATATAGGCATTCAGTCACCATGGTCCTCCATCAAAGGAGGGTCTGCAAATAACTCCCAAACAAGGATCCAAAGACAGGAAATGATCCCTTTCACTACCTCTGCACATTCATTCTCCCTTTCAATAGAAGAAAAGATGCCTCAGATTCTCATTGAACAGTTCTGCATGTTTTTCAGGAGACACAATTAAGATTAGCTTCTGCTGGCACTAAAAACATAGTATGTATGCAGTCAAGTGTACTGGTAACACATGGCTCTGCACTTTAAACTAGCTTCACTATGCCTTGGCAAGTATTTGTCACTGTCAGAATTGGCAATGACTCCTCAGGAAAGAGCCACAGACTTCGGAACAACAGAAGCGCTGCAAATCACGACCATGTCACCAGCAGAGCAGTGGATGGGAGCCTGGACAACAGCTGTCTGCAGTCTGCACTGCTCTAGCTGGGGTCATCAGTCACTGATTTTTATGAGCAATAAAACTGACTCAAGCGTTAAGAAGAAAAAAAAAGAGAAGAGAAAACCACATGAAAAACACTGATCTTATGAATATGAATAAGTGACCAGCATGCAGCAGTGATATTATGTTCATTGTATCAGAGGGGCATCTGTATTTACTCCTTTTTTGGCCAGAAAATGGATTATATTGCCCCAATTTTCTACAATTATTTTCCTTCCCAGGTCTTAATGCTTAATGCTCAGAATTCAACAGCCAAGTTATAAAAGAACCTGTGCTATGCTGGAGTGGTAAGGCAGCAAAGGCTGACTGAACTTGAGCTACAGGAGGATATACAAAGCAGAAATGCACAAAACCCAAGAGAATAAAGGAAAGCTGAAAAAGGAGGAAAATTTCCCAACAATATAATGCTGATTCTCCTGCATCTCCCTCCCGAAGACAATACGCCTTCTCCCCACAAAGCAATTTCTGCCTGTAATCTTCTTGAGCAGTGTTAAGCATTGCATAGATATGATAACAGGATACTGGTCTAGACAGTACATGGATAGGTTTCAGGAGTTCACAGTGTGCCAAAGTCCTTGGCATCCTTTCCTAGACAGAAGGGTGAAAAGTAGACTGTCCCTTTTCAGGGGACTTCCTCTGGGCAAGGAAAAACGCTTTTTCACACTAGTGAGTTGTTGTGCACCCACACAGTGCCACAAAAGCTAAAAGGATCTGAACGCTAACCACTAGTCCAACCACACATACTCACAACCACATCATAGAGAAATAAAGATGGGAGAAAGGCTGGTGAAAGGCAGATGGGAAAAAAAAAACCAGAAGGTGGATAAAACTCTGGGACAGTATTTGTGATGAAGAACACACCACTAGTGAAACTGTCCATCTGAAAAACTAATCTACAAACGAGACTAGGGATTTTTGACACACAAAGACAGCTAATTTAATATTTATGGCCTAAATTTGACAGCTGACCAAACAGCTCTCCACAAAATTAAAGATCCTCTTCTCCCAATCCTCTGAGATCTTATCATCCACCAGAGACTAGACAACCCATTTACATCACATACGGTATCGAACTCAGACATTATACAAGAAATAATAATTTTTAGAAGGGTATTAAAATAATTAAACAGTTAAGAAATGACAACACACACCAAGCTGAGCTGCTTTCCAGTCCTCCCCTCTTCCTCAGATGGGTGACCAGAAAGTGCCCAGGTGGTCAATGCAAAAATGCACTTAAAAAGCTCTTTAACTGCAAATTGTAAGTGGATAAATCTTAGTTTAACTCAGCACAAACATTTTCCACACTTCCTTGTCCCATCTTCCTGGTGTCCCTGGAGAACAGTGAAGGCGTTGGTGAAACCTTATTTGTGATGACACTTGGCCCTGTAACACTTGGTAGCTAATTACTCTCTTGGTGACCTCTGACAGGGCTAGTAGCATCAGACCTTCCCCTCCTGTTTTAATCAATACTCACAACAGCTGTGTTGGTTACACTCAGCAATTTTACAGATGACTGAATGGGTTTACTCATCAGTATTTTCTACTGGAAAAGAACAAGCTCCCTGGTTATATGCATTACCACTCAAAACTTTAACGTCTTCAGGCAAAAATGGGGTAGAGAAACCTATAGGTGGTATCTTAAAATGGTTTAAAAATTAGTTATGGTTTTAAAAACCAAAGGGAAGCCTGACGTATTCATTTTCTTGCTCCTGAGCCAACTATTTATTTAATGCAACACTCATAACAAAGACTCAAATATCACAGAGGAAAACAAAGTCATGCCTTTTCCAATCAAATAAAACCTTAGGCAGTTCCTATAAAATGTGTTCTTCCAATGCCCTAAACATCATGTAATATTAAAAAGGAGCCTAAAACTTTCTCACAGAAGGGAGCTAAATTTAAACAAGTGGAGCGTTGTTCTGTAATCACAAGAACTGCAGCAATCAATGAAGATTGCCTCTTACTAGAGAGGAGCTTTTAGTAGCACCTCTAAGAACTCAAAATTGGGCATACTTGATATTATCATTTCAGGACACGAATTCCCTTTGGGACGAATCTCAGGAAAGGAAAGAATAAAAACAGGGTGACAAACTGCAAGATTAAAATACTTTTAAATGCAAAATGTAATTCCTCTGCATTGAAATTGTGTTTTAAGAAAAACAGTACAGAAATTATCCCACATAACAGGGGACAGGAGAAACTGCGCCTTCCTTTGGAACATTCACCTAAATGTCACTAATTACTCCCATCTAATTACTTTCAAAATAAAAGAGCCCTGCTCTTCCCTTTACAAAAAATATTCCTTCCTTCCTCCAAATATGAGATCAGGACATTCAACTGATAATTATTTTACTTATCACAAGCCACAGCCTTGGAATAAGTAAATATTAATACAAAAATGTGCTAGAAATTTAGGCACAGCTTTTTCCTCTGTTTTGATGGACCTGCTCATCTTCAGACAGAAATGCCAGTTTGTTAAATATAATAAAATACTCAATGGGAAGCTCCCTCTTTCTCATCAGACGTGTCCACATGCACCTGGACTAAAGCTGCATGGGAGAACTAGGAAGGTTTCCCAACTCTGCTGGATGTATTTCATGTTTAGCTTATTTGGGGCCAGGATAGGCTATTTGAAGTGCGATTATTTCCTTTCTCTTTTCATCACCGTGTATTTAGAGGGTGGGCTTTTTTCATTGGCCATTTAAAAAAAAAAAAAAAAAAAGCTACTTACAATTTTTTACGGTCTCTCTGCTAACTCTGTTTAGAACACAATTAGAAATGGCACCAAAAGATACCTTTGGAAGCAGAGCACAAAGGAAAAGAAAAGAGCAGCTGGCACCAAGAGCAGAGAAGCAAATTATTGAGTACCTGGCAGATAATGAGAACACTGAAAATACACTACTTAATGCTTAGTGCTCTGACAGGGCTATGCACGTCACCTCATCATGCTAATACAGAGCGGGTGGCAGCCAGCTGGTCCTCCTTCCCCACCCATCTCCCTGAAAGCAAAGATTTGTAAGCCGCCAGATAATAAACCTGGACAGAAGTCTTGAGGATCATTAATCTCGCTATCAATCAACTCATTTGGAGATTCGCTTCTTGCTGTCGCTGATACTAATGTGGTGGTGACTCGAGAGCTCTGGGGAAGCCTGGAGTATGCGCGTCTGAGGAATTGCTTTAATGAGTTTCTTGCACTCAAAGGTTAACAAATGTGACAAGGAAATACAAATATCAGAGACAATAAACTACCATCCCCTGAATCAAACCACTGAGAAATACCGTGCTGTGCATTCTGCTGTGGTTTGCTGAATACATCTCTAACTGGCTCTGTAAAAATACCCGAGTCAGACCCCAGTGCCCTATCCCAGATGCCAGGAGAGATGCGGGCTCTGGTACTCCTTACCTGCTGGGCTAAATACCTTGGGCATAGCTCTGCATTAACAGAGAAGAAAGATGTATTTGCTGAAGTGGTCTTCTGGTTATATAGGACAATTGGTGTGGTGTGATCATATCCACTGGGCTCCCTTCCCTAATCATAATAGACCCACATCAATTAATTCATCAGAATGAAATGTCCCTGCATCATTAGCATCTGTCCAGTAGCATTTGCATTAAATAGTGCAGTATTTTCTGCAAGAATGTTTCTAAAAAAAACAATAGCATCAACCATAGCAATAATAGCAAACAAATCCCAAGATAATTAATACTATAAGAAAAATCTAATTAATACCAAAAAGCAGTTAGGAGTATTAAGCATACTTAGGCAAAATAAAGAAACATAGAAAAGAAAACCACTTTATGTTTCAAATTTATGTTCAAAGACCAAATAAGCCATAATAAAAATTGTAGAAATATTATAAGCACGTAACAAAGGTAGAGTCCACTACATCATGAGGCTAGAGGATGAGAGGACTAGAAGGATGATCCTGAAATGAAATGAGCTTAGAATGAAGTGAGGAAGAGTTCCCTTTTCAAAATATTTATTAAGAAAAGGACATCTTTGAAGTTTCAGGCTACAACCCATTCAAAGCTCTCTGAATTTTAGCGTCAAGGAAATACGCATTTATTGCACAAAAAGGACTCAAAATATGAGGCATATCAGAAAAGTTACCATAAAGTCCATTAGCAGTCACTCGATTATTTATTAGTCAAAAATTGAAAAATCATAAAGCAACAGACGTTACTTTGCCTTTAAGAAATGAATCCAAATTATTCTGAAAATTAGAAACTGTTTTCATCCTCATGACAAACTCTTTTTCTCTAAGTATACACTCGGGCAAATAATCTACTACTTTCCTGTTGTCTTAATCAGTGTGTAGAAACATCTAATAACAAAACTAATCACAGAGTGGAGAACATTTTGATTCAAGATAAAAGTTCATTGCAGATAAGTGAAACAGGAGAAATTCATTCAACCTATGTTAATTATTAGACCCCTTAACACCAGATACAGTTTAATGTGTTTTCTATTTATAGACTCTTCTCTTTATTTGCACTATTTCCAAAGCTTTAATCTACCTTTTATTAAGCTCTTTATAACCTTTCACTGTTGATAAATGTGGGACTGGGGAAAAGGAGAAAAAAGCCCACAAGGATTGCAGTTTGCATTTAGCAAAAACCCATGAACACTTCTTACTGTATGAAGAAACATGCCTGGATCCATCAGGCGCTTGCTCAAAAGCAGACAGGGAAATGAAACACAAGCTCTTGGCTCAGTATTCTCCTTTTCTTTTAGAGCTCAGGAAGGGACATGGCTGCTCAGGCAGACAGGCTGTCCTCGAGGAACGCAGGAGACATCTGCTCCTGGCTGAACTGTGCAGCGCTGACACCTCTAGCAATTCCTTTTCCTCCTGCTGTATCTATGCATTTCATTTCCATGTTCTGATGAGATCTTTGGTGGTGCTTTTGCTGCCATTAGTGCAGCAATTAGACAGAGAGCTGGGGAGCAGAAAAGACAGCAGCAATCATCATGGCAAGAACATTCGGGTTCACAGGCAAAGGGAGATTCCAGCGCAGCCCTGGGGTCCCGCTGTCAGACCCACTGCAACTATTTCCATCTCTGCTGGGAACTGGAGTAACAAGTTCCTGGTTTATTCCAGCATTTTAATTCAAGGAGCTTTGTGAGCTAAAAATGTTTAAAATGCAGACTAAACAGCAGAGTATTTTGCCACTATTTCTGGTAGTTTTGTCCCAGACATTTGGTTTCAGATCTGTGATTTCCTGTCGAGAACACACAAGTGTGAAATCCTTGTTGATCCATTTATTCATTTGCCTCCTGGCTGATTGTAGCCATTTTGACAGAACAGATAAATTGACTTGCTCCTTGTTGGTTTTGGATTGTTGTTTTTTTATTTTTTCTTATTCTCCACATGCTTTCCCATCAGCCTGGAAGCACTGCCCCAACTTCCCAGATGCTGTGCTTAAGTCTTCACAGCTCCTGCACCCTCACTTAACACCCTGCACCCTCCTTTCAGCCCACTCCACACAATACTCAGGTTATCTGAAATGCCACAAACAACCTCTCACAGCAGCATCTGCAACTCCACCTGCCTGAACAATTTTTTTGAACAATTCCAACCCAGTGAACACTTTACATCACTCTTTAAGACAAGAGATATATCTGTGACAACTGCATTTGGTTACTCCAGGCAGCATTTAACCATTTGTCTACAGCACATCTCAGCAAATCATCCATTTTCCCACATCATGAACAAACACTGCCCTTTGGAAAGGCAACAACTATCGATCATTCTCATTGAGGAAACGGCAAAGGTAACAGCTTCAAGAGATCAGGCAAAACCCTTTAACGTCAGCACAAGATTTTCAATGCAAAGTAATTTCAGCAGGCTAACAAATGAGTCACTTTTCTCTGACAGACGTGTAGCAGAACACAGTGCATCTAATTGATGTGCCCTTTTATTGCAAAACATACTGTCTCCCTCCGGTTCGACTAGAGCAACGGGATGCGGCATTGCCAGGAAAGAGCTGAAGAATGCAAACTTGGCTCCACAGAGTAACTAAATGTTGATTCATGGAAATTATGAGACATTCAAGGGGACAGGTCCCAGGCTTCAAATTATGCTCCACTCTTGTATTGCCCCTGTGTGATTATAACAAGTTTGCTTACAATTCACTGCTCACTCTTCTAATTGGATTCTTGCAAAGGGCAGTTTGCTGTGCCATGAGCTTGTCACTTTCTATCCTGCTTTAACTCCAAACCACTCAATTAATATTAAATTCCATTTATTATAAAAGTATGTGTTTCTACCCATACAATGCTATCAGCAGCCATCTCATTAATATTTATTTCCACAAAGCGGCCCACTGATGTTAAGATCTCAGATACAGCTAGTAACTTTAAAAGGGGAAAATATGTGAAGCCAAGAAGGTCAAAACAGAACATGAGCTGTAACAGAAAACATCCAACCCATATGAATTTAACTCCTTTGCAGAAAGCTGAGTCAATATAATAAGGTTGGCAGAGAGCAATGAGAATGTTACAGTTAATCCAGTCACCAGAAAAAAAGAAGAGGAGTGAGGTTGCCAACACATCTCTCTCTGGGGTGGGGAGTTGCTGTCTGGCGCACCACGGAAAAAAGATGCTGGAAGGAGTCATGGAAGGGGAATGCTCATCCACTGGCCTTATTGTCCCATGAGCTGAGGTGTCCACCCATGAGTTTCCAGGCTTCAAAACAACAACGGGGACCCATGGATAACCTTAAACCCTGGGCTAGGGGTGGTTTAAAGCCCCTTTCCTTTAGCATCCTTTTCTGGACTCAGCACACAGGGAATTTGCACAGCCTGTTCCAGTTTGACAGTGTGGAAGTCAATGGGACCTCACACTTGCCATCCAAGGAGTGAAGAAGGAGAGGACTGTAGATGGTTTAAGTGTTTCTAAAAAGCTGGTGTAAAGCACAGGGATTCTCTTGCACACTTTCAGTGCAAAGAAGCATTGCTAAGGAAAGAGAGGACATCCAAGTGCAAGCTCAAATCTGCAAGAGATCTGAAGACAATCCTGCAACCCACTGAAATCTCAGAGCTGCAATAAAGCACAGACTTTCCATTTCCCCCCAGGCTGAGCTGCAGCTTGGATTATCAGAAAAGCTGGTGAAATGGAGCATCCCTTGTATGTTCAGAAGCGCCCAGCTGCTTCTCATGCAGAAAGCTCCTGAGAGCGAGATTACACATTCAGACACGGTGAGATGAAGCAGCTGCTGAGAACGTATATCAAATACTGTGATTTCTTCTCTTTGGCTCTCTTATTCCATGCACCTTGAATAAAACTATGCTACAGGGACAACAGCACAGTTTTCTTTCTAGTAGTCTCCACCTATTTCTTTAAACTATACAACAGGGAACTTGTTCCATGTAGCTCTGTGGATAACAAAAACAGTGATGTTGAACTCTAACCTTCCACTACCACAAAGAGCTAAATGAATTCCCTACAGCACATCAGCACGGCTTTTGAAAAGGCCCAGACTCTGCAAAAAACCAGATGGAAACTAAACTTATGGGCCTTTAAAGATGTCAAGCATTTTCTCGCAGCGAAGGCATAAGAATCTTTCTTCTTCCCATCCATTTTTTAATTAATCAGAGCACACATGGCAACTCCCTGTGTGGCACCACTCAGGGCTCACCCCATCAACATAAAACCGTGCAAAATTATCACCTCAGGTTTACCACTGGGATAACACTGCTTTTATACCCTGGATTAAGAAGATGAATTGTCACAGCCTGGCAAGTCAACATGCAATGGCAGACATCTAACTCCAATAGTATTTTGTTGCCCATTTTCTTCCCACAGATTGCTCCCATGTTTGCTACTGGATCTGGCTTAGAGAGCCAGGGAAAGGACTCTGCAGTGCTGTCACCTTCATGCTTTTGCTTTCAGGACCACTGTTTTGGAGATTTTGAAGCACAAATGCATTCTGTACAGCAGCAAAGCCAAACCTAGGTTGACAGCCAAATACAGTCTGAGAGCTGTAGAAACCTTGTAGATCCCCAAATTCTCATCTCCATCACCACGTTATGTGGAATAGATTCTTGAGCGCCCATTTTCTTGTATTTGTTTGTGTGAGGATGGGAGTGAAGTTGCTCTTTCTCCCCCAAAGAGCTGAATTGCCATCTTTACTATGAAGAGGGTGGTGTGGTTATGAAGTGCCCAATCATTTCTGAAGAGACATCAGGGACCTGGTGCCAGATCCTTATTCACAGATAACAATCATTACCATAAGCATAAGAAAAGGGGTTATACCCTCCTGACTGCAGCCAAGTGCTCCACATGAGTTGGCTTTGCAGCGATAAATGTCACGTTTACAACAGGTTTTGCAACATGAAAGTCCATAATTTGCTTTCCAGGGACCTACGCTTGATTATCAGGAGAGTTAGAAGCATTCACTGAAGTCTAATGAATAGAATTAACACATCATTTAAACAGGGACTAATATGTATGCAAATGAGGAAAAGTTAAAAATAAGAGTTCAAGCCATAATTTCAGAAAATGTAGACTGCATCCTTATGAAATATGAATGTTTCAATTCACCTCATATCTTTACATCGATGTTAGCTGCTTTGCATGTGAACAATAGGGTGCATCAAGCCCATTTTGATTTTTATATTTGAACTCGGACTTATAAAATGGATTATATTGAAACATGAATAATATATATGCTAATTAAAGAGTCCATTTAATGACATAAATAAAGACGAAGACCAACACATGCTAATTTCCATTTGCAAATTTCCTAATTACTGTATTTTCCTTTGGAAAGCAGAAACTTTATTTCTGCAGTCCCGGGAAAAAAAGAGAGCATTTTTTGTGCTCAAATTATTTTAAAAATCTTTTCTTTCTTTAGGTTTGATCTCTACAGAGAAACAATTGGTTTGCACAGATAGATTCAGTATTACATATCAAGTCAAATTACAGTGATTTGTGCATGTAAATGGTGTTACTTAATTAAGTATTTATCCTTAGATTGACTTTATTATTAGAATTTTGTCTAAGAAGGAATTATTATTGGTAAATATAAAGTGTATACACACCTAAATATCACAAAGCACGTTCAGAGTAACTCTAGAAGATGTAAAGCAAGTAAATGTCCTTGATGTTTGATAGGCTGTTAATCTCTCTCTCCTTCGTACCCAAAATTAGACAGAACAAGGGCACAGGACAAGTGCATAGTTGTAGGGAGACAAGGCATTAGCAGAAAACATGACCACAACTTCTGTCATGCAAAGCCTACAGAAAAGCTTGCTGAAGAATAAACAGATTGCAAGAAGAACCTTTTAGGTTAAGAGGCTTGTTTGTACCTGTAACAGTGAGGAAAGTGGTGAAAAATAGTTCATTCAAATGGATATGAAGCCTGTATTGATATCAAGGCCATGAAAATCTTTTTTTTGTTGTGTAAATGTTGGCTATGTGGGTAAAGAAGCTTAGATTCAGCCCTAACTCACAAAACCAGCAGCACAAAATTTGCAGGCTCTGAGAAGCTAACCCATTTACTCCCTGAATGCTTCAAAAATAAGGAGCTGCATGAACGGGAAGAGACTAATCATTCTGGTACATTTATGTCCTAGGCTTTTATTTTAAAAAAAAATTATCAAAAAAATGACAGGTACGAGGACTGCATCTTCATAGCTTTCATTTTGTGTTTGTAATACCAGTTGCTATTACCAACGAACACTGAAATTTAGGAAACTTGTAAGAATCCAGAATAAATGATCATCATTTTGAGTTATGAAGTGGTTGGAAGTCCTCCATGCCCCCAGCTCTGTTCAGCTGCTGCCATCTTTATCCGCAGCACCACTGCTGGGAGCACAGCCTGGCACCATCCCCTGCCCTTGCCGTGGCCATCCCTCCACACTCCTCCTCTCAGCATCACTGGAACCAGCTTGGGGAAATAAATACCTTAAAGAAACCCTAGAAAGCAGCTGGAAGGCTCACAGACCAGTTTACTTTGATCCCTTCTCTAACAGCATAAAATCCTCTTCTCTGATGAACCACTCAGCTCCTAATAAATGGTGAGGTTGGCAGATGTAATTTCCCGTGATGGGTTTGGGAAACCTGCCTCGCAGAGGGATATTCTCTGATTCCCATTCAAACCCCACATTTATGCCAAATACCCTTCGGCAGGGGCAAACTCCATTCCCTATCTCCATCTCCCACTAGCGAGGGATTTGCTCCGGCCGAGGAGCCCCTGCGTCAGCGGCCTCACGCCTGGGCAAAAGGAAAGATGTCCCCTTCTACATGACTCGGCCAAGCCCCCATCTGCAGGGATTCAGCATCACAGCCCCGAGCCCAACCTGTGGGGTGACAGAAAGCGCCTCAAGGCGTAATGGCTTAAACCATATTTGACGTGGAGGTGAAGGAGATAAGCTCCTGCTGCTATAAAACATGAGGAATTTTACCAGCGCTCACGGGAAGCTTTCTGCTGGTGGTTAAAATACGGTTTTAGAGAGTGAATCGCTGCACGGAAATATACCCATTCAACTGGTAATTTGATCTGAAGAAAAACAAAATTCAAACTGAGCTTATTGCTATTACTTTATAAATGTCACTCTGTAGGATATTCCATATTTCATGGAATCATGGAATTGTCAGAGTTGGAAGGGACTTCTAGAGAACACCCAGTCCAACTTGGTGGACTGCTAAAGCAGGATTGCCTTGAGCACATCACTCAGGACTGCAGAACGGTTTTGTTCTATTTTGGAAATGACAGGATTTCCAAAACATGAAAGAGCCCACCAATCAAAAATCAGGCAAGCCACCTACGCCTGTTTCAGCTGAAAAGTTAAAACTCAAATGGATTTTAACCTCTAAGTCCATAGAGTAAAATACATGCTGTTCATAGCAATAGAGGGACTGTTTTATTTTAAACAAACAAACTCAGTGTTCTGCAATAAACTGAATGAACTCACGTAGTTGCAACATTTGTAATCACAGCACAACATGTGTGGTGCATTCCAAGGAGCTGCTTTTCCCAAATTGCACAGGTTTTAAGAAAGGTAAAATAAAGCCCACCCCTGCTTGTCACTGTTTTATTAGGCTGCTGATTCCTAGTATTTATCCAAGCAGTTAAGATCGCTGAATTGATTTAATATTCTTACCCTATAATTTTACACTCAGACCACATCCTGCTGTGAAATAGCGAGTGCTAATGATAGCCCAAATGCTGCTGTGGGACTCAGGACAGCACAGGGCCCTTCAATAGCTATATTTTATGGTTACAAGGAGAGAGAAAAAATATAATTTATCTGGTTGCTGTGGTTAATTCACAGTTTCACAGTAGAGGTATACTGTTCCCTCCGGGTACATCTACTTCTATTATAGGATATTTCATTGACAGTTTGTCCGAGAAATTCCTCTAGCTCTGAACCTACCAATTTATGAGAGTGAATAGACTCCAGAGATACCTGTACACACTTTAACACATACTCTTACATACTAAGAATATTGTAGAACAGATAAAACTAGCAACAGCCCAAACCATGAGTTAATAAACTGTTTCTTTGAGCTAAGGGGAACAGAAAAAGAATGCATCTTTCTTCTTAAGAAATAGTCTTTTCTTTTTTTAAAAAAAAGTGATTTAATTTAACCAAAAAGCATTTGTGAAATTTGTTTATCTTTTAAAATACCACTCTTTAAAAGCCAGAGTTCAATAATTTTAAAGCTGTATAAAAGTTTCCTGTAGAATAGCTTACAAAAGACCTAACAGACATGCAAGAGAAGCCTGGCATCCTCTACCACTTTGCTTATCAGAAACTTCATGCTCCTCATGGCATACTCACAGCACCTACAAACCAGTTTTTAATGAAGCTTAACTAAAACATTTGAATATTTAAAAAATATTCATTCAAAATTATTCAAAATTGAGGAGAGTAACCTGCTCTGGTGGAAGGTGTCCCTGCCCATGGCAGGGGGTCGTTGGAACTCGATGATCTTTAAGGTCCCTTCCAACCCAAACCATTCTATGATTCTATGCCTTGTGATGCCTTTAATGCAGTTACTGCACAGATAAAATCTTGCTCTTTTTTCGAGACCTCAACATTACAACAACACTGAAAAAGGTGTTTCCAGGAAAAAAAATGCCTGCAATTAATCCATTTAATTAGTTCCACTGAAACAAAGCAGAAAGATCAATTGCAGCTGTGCCACAGATCCCTCATTGCCTGCCCTTGGCTCCTGTGCCCCTTTGCTCTCTCTGGAGAAGGAGGTATTTCTGGAAATGTTGGGGAAATGCTGTTACACCTCTAAACAAAGCAGTAAGGAGTGTGTCAACAGCAGATTTACAACTCACTGCCAAGACTTTTGCATAAACCTTATCCCATTTAGGGATGACCTGTGTGGGCCTATGGGCAAAGCGCAGCCTAAAGAGTCCCAGCTCTTATGGGACACGTCATTTAGCAAATTAAAAGAAAAAAAAAAAAGCATACTTTTTTGTTTGGGAGTTTTCAAGGTCACCAACATGATATTTTGAATTCTAGTCTTCCACAACTGAGGCACTTATTCTCCTGTTGTTTGAGTTATCATTGCATGCTTGACATTATCTTTTAAAATAAAGGTGATGCAGGTCTGGGTTCCCACCGAGTTCAATGGCCACCATCCATAAAAGTGCCTGCAGAAAAGATGTTCACGTAACTGACCCACATGGTACAAACCTCCCGGGAGCTGAGGAACATGCACAATTTCAGAGTCCTCATTTAAAGGTACTGTTAAAAATAATCACAATCCAGCAGGCATCAGGACTGCTGGTGCTGGGACGGGTGGTTTCAGAGTTGTGAAATCTTGGTTCTTCGAGCAATTGCCATTCTCCACTTCCTTTGCAAGAAAACACTTTCATAGAACAGCCTCTGTGTGGATGTCTAGATTTGGTCACCCTGGGTGCTTGCTCACAGGGTCTTTGCCCTGGGCACCAGGGGTGGCCTCATGTGGCACTTGCTGCCAGTAATGGGGTATCATTGAGACGTGCAGCATGGACGGTACCCTAGATAACACACAATGGGCACAACAAACCACAGCTATGCCAACCACTTCTCCTCTATTTTGATTTTAAAAACTTCAAATCATTGTTTCAGTCTTAACTCTTCCCTCCTTTTAGGCTCCCTGCTGCAGGAGAACAGATGGAACAAAACTCCAAACAGATTTTTTTCCCACCAACCTGTGGGTCTCCTGACACAGTTGTCCTCTGCAAGCTGCCTTTGCAGTTCTTTCCTTCCCATTTGTATCTTCCTTTCATTCCCCAAAGCTAAAGCCCTCCCTCTCTCCTCCCCCCAATTCTTAGATGTGATCTTTTATCAGCTTCACGTTATTCACTTTAAACATGATGCATTTAAACTGTGTCTTCCAAACACTCTTTCAGGTTTCTAGTCTGTGATTTACAGAACAATTTATCATGCTATACCATTCCTCCTCTTTTCTCACTCTCGCATGTGTGCTTTAAACAGGGCAGAGCTGTGGAGACCCAGCCTCAAAGCTCCCATGCAGGATCAATGACTCCTGCAGTGCTCCTGAGGAATGGCTGCTTAACCTTGGTTTGGAGCCTGGAAACGATGGAAATTCTGTAGACCACCGCTTTCTTGTCTTTACTAACATTAAGCTTTTTCTAATGTCAAACCTCATTTCTCTCTTGCTGCAATTTCAACCAAAGACTCTTCATCACCAGCTCAATGGGTGCAGAAGATCATGTATTGCTTGCAGAACCCTTTCATGTACTAGAGCATTTGCTTCCCCTTTCCACTAACAGCCCTGCCTGCCCATCTGGTCCAACCAGCTTTCTCCTAGAAAAGGTATATTGTACAAGAACATCCACAGTCTTATTTACACCTGGAGATACACCAGCCTTCTATAAACCTGGATTGCTTTTCATTTACAGGACAGCTGGGGGGAGATCATTGCTTCACGAAATTCAGATGAAGATGGGCCATTCATGACATGGGAACAAGCTGGCTTCAAATTCCTGGAAAGAAGTAGCTTTTTATTGCAATTGCATATTCTCAAGAACCCATTTAAGGTTCTTCAGTCATGTGGACTCAAATTTACAAGGGCAAGGTCTGATATAGCTGATACTAGTTGTTCAGGGGTCACTCTGTTAACACCAATGGGACTACTCAGGTTAAACCTGAAGCAAAATCTAGACTGTGCTAGTTCCTTGAAATGGGACATTCCTGGGCCAAAATATGCTTACTGATTTCTTTGATGTTGCTCCTGATGCTGTAACTCCTGATTCCTGTAATTAGGAATAAAAGTACTATTTTCTGAGCTTTGTAGATACCCTTATAGTCCTGGAAATAACTACTGATCTACATTTAAGCTTGGCAAATCCCTCTCCAACTTCTCAAATCTTCCCTTTCTCAAGACAAAAATTGTTGGTTTTAAAGCAGCAGCTCACTACTAGCCTCATCAGTGAGGAAATGGGAATCTTGCAGAATTCTGGTTTGCAAGAAAAAGTAAAGCTAGTGTTAATTAAAGAAGAGTAAAAGTAACAGGCATATAATGAGAGAACATGCCCCTTTCCACAGTCTAGCTCTTAACAGATCATCCAGCATGCTTAAAAAGCAACTTTCCATCTGCAAATCTGTCTCTCTCTCTTTTCTGTCTAATGAGCATGAGTTAGTCTGTTCAAAAGCCCAAATGGGCATCTCAGGGCCAATTCAGCAGCAGGGGGTCCGTTACTATAACAACTGACAACTCCCATGATTTCTGAAAGGCCCTAAAGTAGCCATTTGGGAAATGGTTATTGAGCAAGACGTTGGGAAGGAATGGCTGTGCCGGGGTGTGGGTCCCGGCCTCCCCTGTTCACAGCTGTGCTCACCTACCTCAGCCCTTCATCCACAGAGAAAAACCCAACATCCCACTACCCTTACAAACAACCGGGCTGGATTCAACCCCCTGCAAGAGGAGAAGATAAAAACCCAAGAAGGGAGGATGGGAGGAACAGTGGCAGCACGCTATGCTTTGGCGTTAGCAGATCTCCTTGTGGGCTCTCCCCCTCTCGCCCCAGGCTGCAGGATGCCGGATGAAAGAGCAGAGATACTGTCAGAGAAGTTTTCATATTGATTTTCCCCTAATGGAAGAATGATGAGTGCTCAAAGGATACCAAGAACTAGAACAAGTAACCGGCAGCTGCCCTAAGCTTCAGGCTTGAAAGCAAGCTGCCTGCTGTGGGCACAAAGGACCAGCTTGGTTCCCCACATGGGATAAGAGAAAGCTGCTCACAGGCCTGCTCCCCTTGAAGGAAAACAAGCAGCGCTTGGAGATACAGCACACAAAAGAGCCCAATATTTCAGTACTTTCACCTCCGGCATTAACAAAATCAAATACAACCTGGATCTTCTGCAGTAAAAGCTGAAGTGCTTTTTCTGCATTGCCTGGGTTGGGGCAGGGAGATCAGAGGGCTCTGAATCAGGCTGGGCTGCATCCCAGTTGCCAGGCAGTGGTCTGCCTCGTCCCCATCCCTCTGAGGTTGGTTGTCACAAGACGGCACTAGACATCACCATTCCCAAAGGAAAAGGAAGGCATACCTTGCTCAGCATGAGCAGGGCACATTTGGTCACTAAAAAGGTGATGGAAGGTTTCAGGCACACCACTCACCTCCACGTTTCCCCTTGTCTCCTTGTGGCGTTGCCCGTCTCCCAACTTAGGAAGTCTCTTGCCCTTGTCAGCTAATTCTCCTCACCACCTGCGATGACATGGGTTGTGCCCTCAGGCATCCCCAAACTGAGCACAAGCACCAGGATGTGGTCCTCGGGCATCACTGTGGTGTCAGCATGAGCATCCCCATTCTTCCTTCTCATTCCTGCCTTCTGCTGGTCCCCAGTTACGCTGGTACAACTCTGATTACTGCACAAACCAGACTGGGAGCTAATCTGGTTTAAATCAGGGAAAGAAAGCCCCTCTTTTTTTTTCTTTTTTTTAAAGCATGGATTATTTCTCAATCCAGCCCCACACATAGTTGTACAAACATTTGCATTGGTATCACGAGGGCAGAACAAGGGCAGGAACAGAGGAGGCTGCTTGAACTGCTGCTGCTGAAATAAATACTCACGCGACTGCACCCGAGGCATTCTTAAAATCAACACACAGGCTCTCAGGAAGCGTTACCACCTAGCATCCTCCACGAGTGAGAAAACGAGCAGAATGACAACTATTTTAGAGTAAGCTGAAAACTGCTTTTATCATTGTAAGCAAGCAATTTTACAATGGTCTGTAAATTTGCAATGTTCCTTTTTCAATCAGTACAGTAGATGAACAACACATTGTGTACTCATAAAATAAAACCTAGAGATAGGTTCAAATAACAATTTCAGCACTTTTTACAACCTGCTACAGGCAGAAGTTTGTTTTTTTTTTCCCCAGTGAAGTTTTAACACTGTCTTAGCTCTGGAGCAGTGGAAGTTCCCCGGAATTTAACAACAAAAGGCAGTTTTCCAAGGCATGGTTAGTAGACATGGTAACTGCAACATTGGTCTTACGTTGCTTGCATTTCTGTATTACAAACTGATTTTCAAATACAGTTGACCAACCTTCTTTGGTGCTGTTTTACCAGTGACAGAACTCAGATGCTGAAATACTGAACACCTGAGCTTGCTCCCAATGAGGTCTTTGCCACAGAGTTCAACAACAATGCTGTCAAACCGTAAGTGGCTTGGCCCAGGGTCACACAGAAAATCAATGATGGAGTCAGAGAAAGAACCCACATCTCCTGGTGTTCAGTGCCATTTCTTCTGCAGAGAAAGGCACTGCCAGAGAAGTACGAGGCTCTGCCACAAGACCCATCCCAAGGACTCTGTTCAGTTCAACAGGATGCTTAACAAAAACACAAGAAAACTCTTACTGTCTACTAAATTCTATAGGGTTTTGCCTAAAGAGAACTAAAGGCATCTTTTCCCCAAGCTGTCTCATACACACACGACTATAAACAAGCAATGCGAGCTTGCTTGCTCTTTGAAAAGCAGCAGCTGTGTTGTTCCAAAAATCCCTCCTGAATGTAAACATATTAGCACTGTATAAATAGCTTGATTTAATAAGAAATGAAATACAATATTCCTGCATTGTCTTTGGGATCACGATGTTGATGGCGGCAATAATTCAGGGGTGAATTATGATACCTGCTGAAAAGAAAGAAAACGAAAACTCTCCAGCTATAGTTGTGAATTAATTTCTTCCTCTTAGCTGAAAATGAGAAATGGCTATAATTTAGTTCCCATTTAAAAGTTGCTGTTGGCTAAACTCTAAAATCTTAATTGCTTCTTAATACTCTCTGCTTATTTTTCCCTTTGAAACCACCATCTATAGCATCGTAGTGTTTAAATCAAAAATCAGAATGGAAAACAACGAGAGGAAGGTCACCAGTCACTCCTAAAATATGTTGTTGTTTGTTTTGGTTTTTTTCTAAAATGCCAGAAGTTAATGTGTATCGAAGTATTTTAGTTGATTTCCCAACTTTAGTCACCCTCCTGCACCTCTGTGAAAAAGAAAGTGGCACTGACCCTGGATTTCCTTGAAGTGTCAATACTCAGGACTTGTTCAATTTGCAACAGAATATAGTGGAAGTGCTAGAAAAGACAGGTTTCAAGCCATATTATGGCTCAGCATGCTGTAGGAGCTTGCCTTCTTGCAAAAAAACTGAAGTCACACTCAATCCCTAAATAGTTTGGAGGTCACTACCAAACACACTCTGCAATTCTGAGAGCTTGTAGAAAAGGCTGTGAGAACAACAGTGGCAAAGACTGCAGACAATCCAAGTCAAATTTTAAACTGACCTTGAAGAACTGCAGAAGGATCTCATGATACTGAGTCTGGGTATAAAAATCACAGATGCAAAACAAAGCTCAGAAATGCAAAAATAATGTGCTTGGGAAACGGCACCTTACAATGCACATGTTTTAATGGGTTTTAGAGGAGCAGTGCTCAGTGAGAGGTCCTGAAATCCCAGGGAATAGTTCTTAGAAATATTCAGGTGTTGTCCCTACAAGCACACAATTTCAGGAACCAGTAGGAAAGGAATGAAAACAGAAAAAGAAATACCACTGTGCCACTGCACAAGCAAGTGGTGAATCTACATGTTGAGTAAAATGAGGATCTGGCCTCTTCACCTTTTCTGTCTGCTAAGACTTGAATTCTTGACAGATGCTAAAAGAAATCAGTTTCAAGCACTAGAGGTCCTGGGAGTAACAGTGCCCTTCAGCGTGCCCACAACAGCTCAAAGATCAGCCAGGTCAGCTTTTCCTCAAGAGGAACTGAAGATGCACAGAAGCAAACTTAATTTGCAGCCATCATTGTCCCTCCTGCCCAGGAAGTCCAACTGCCAACCAGCCTCACCAAACTTTGTGGCTCCTGGTCATCCCACGATGGTGCTTTCCTCATTGTTCTGGGATAAGAGCCAGTACAATTTTTGCAGCTTCATTATGCTGACCTAGTTTATTTTCCACTCTACCAACTTAAAATCACGTAGCCCTCTTTGCACAGCAGTGCCATTAAAAGTCCTGGATTCAGGAAACTTTAGTAGAAAGGTAATTCAGAGCTGCTGCTTGCCTGCAAGTTCCCATCCCTTTTCATTACTGAGATGGCCATCATGCTCAAAAGACGGAAGTGACCCTTTCTTTTCAATATCTGTCATATCCTTTCTCCATTTGTCCAGGATCCACATAGAAAAGGAACTGAGAACAGCAAATTACCTCTGCAAATAAGGGAGTCTCGTTCAGAAATTGCACAGATCATTTCCAAATATATTCAATTACAAGAAGTCTCTAATGAACACAGCATGGAATCTCAACAGATAAAGAACGGAAAAGTTTCATCAAACAGTGACTGCTTCCTATCACTCTCCTTTTCAAGTAAAGGGAACAGAAAATGAAGCTTCCTTACAAGAAGACATGATCACAAAACTTATTTCATTGCTGGATCACAGAGTGAGTTACAAAGGATCCAAACAGAGATAAACACTTTGTCGAAGCTTCGCAAGCAATCTCCCCAGCTCCTTGTTTTGGTCCCTGGATAGCAGGGCATCGATGCAATGCAAACAAGCAGAAGGTTTTGCTCGGCTTCATTGTTCTACTTATGTCACCTCTGGTCTCAAATCATCTAATCCCACAGATGCTCAAAAACACAAAAGTGAAAATATCATTTGTTTTACCCTCAAAATATATTGCCAAAGGGTAACTATGTCTCTTCTGCATTTTCTAGTTCTCTGAGTTTTGTTTTGTAATGCTTTTTTTCACACCAAAACAAAGAACTGCTGTGCAAGAAAAGACCCCTTGGTCCAACACGCCTGTCCCCTTGAGGGTTATCCTTTCATAACAAGTGTTTCTCTGCTGTGCACTTCAATACCACGTTTCCCTTGCTGAAAAATCTGTCTCAAACTCGTTTTCATGCCATTTGCTTTGATGGTGTTATTTAGCAAATTATTCCATATGTTGCCCATTACATTTCAAGCTAAGTATTTCTTCCTGAAAATCCAGATCACCGTTCCTTTCAAACTTGTAAATTAGACTCTGAGGTGTTTGAGGATCTGTTTCTTCCTTATGTTAAAACACTCACAGAGATAAACATTTTATTTTTCCTAAGGAAAGGTAATCACACTGAAAAGGGCATAAAAAATGCTGTGTTGCCACTTCACTGACATGGTCTGTGCAACGTGAAATGTTACTGTGGACTGTTTGTGTTCTAGTTGCTTGTTGTTTTATCCTAAAACACACGTTGACATTTTTATACACTCTCAGTATTTGTTAAAAAATCCTCAGAATTCCGAAGATAGACACAGGAGATTATTTTGAAGCTAGTATACACACGTGCTCTCAAGCTTGTTTATTGGTCCTCAATTTGTTGCTTTGTATTTTTCAAAATCTTTTGACTGCTACATGATATACTTTCCAAGTCTATATTAATTTTTAATCTCCACCTTCTTTTTAGTATCAATTATACACAAAAAATTGATCCACTGCTGTCAAGTGTATTAATAACCACACTCATAATATTACCAAAGCCACTGATGAATGTTAACTACTCATGCATATTATGGAGACCCGATAAGAAACAATTGCTGGCCATATGCAAAATAGCAAACATTACTGGAAAAGTAATTTGGTTTCAGTTAAAGTCTTTGTTCATGTATATTCCTTGATTTATGTGCATGTTTGTTATTATAAAGCAAATAAAAATTTTATGAGGTGCATGGTTAGGAATATTGAAGATAAAAAGTATTTAACTTTAATTAACGCATTGTAATTTTAGACTTGAGTAATATTATGATCTATAATAAAAGCCAGTATTTATCAAAAATCAGTCCCTAACTAATGGTCACTAAGCCAGTACTTTTCAACTTTAATATCTTCACAGGGATGATATTGTTACCCTTTGAGCCAATTAAACAGTAATTTTGCAATTATTTCTCTTGATCCATTAGTGAAATTGCAGGAAATAGAAATGTTTTCCAAACAATGAGAGGCACCAACATTCTTCTTGATAATAGCTATTAGCATTTAATTTCAAAACCTTTCCTCCTTAGAAGAGCGTTTTGTATCAACGCAAGAGAAATATTACTAACCCCTCATTACAGCGCTTCAGGATATACCATCTCCTTTGAGGGCTTGCCTGCTGTGAATGTGACCAAGTTTAGTCCTTCAAATGAAGAAAATACATGTTGAAGGACAGGACGCTATAATAGGATCTCCAGATTTTTTCTAATTTCAGCTTTTGTGCACCTATCACTACAATTTTATTGATGTTAATTACTTGCAAATGTTAATAGAAATGATTTTCGCAAGACTATTGTCATTAATTTATTAATATTCTTTCAAATGTTCCCAGCCTCAACAATTTGGCCAATTAATTGTCAGTGAAATGGATGTACCCAAAAAAACCCTCTTGGTATTTTTTTAATTGATTCTGCACATACAAGATCAATGGAATGCTATTTCTCATCAAAGCTACTGTCTGTGTCCCATCTAATCATATTTTGTAACAATTCCTAAATACTTTCGATGAGGCTAATCCCTGGTTAATTTTCACTACCAGACAAATGAGTTGTCTCTGGGTTCTTGTTCTGGCACAAGAAGGTGCTGCAGGTTTTAAATTACTTTAAATGAAATGGAGATGGATTTGTTAATGCTAATCCTAGTCTCCAGTACTGAACCAACGCCCATTGGCGTAAAGGACAGTATCTCTTTGTCAGAGGCAATCATTACCTTCAAGACCTTGCAGGTTGCACTTTGGAACACTCCACCCATGCTAAAGAACTTCTACTTAGAGCATTGTCATGTAACGTGGAACAAGCTTATCCCACTTTCTTGAAGTACAGTCAAAGGAAGAAAAGAACTCTTTAAGATCATGCAGGATGTCTGCAGCAAAGCCACCCATGGAACTAAGTCCAGTCTCACTGGGCATCCCATGACCACCCTTCCTGAAGGCCAAGGAAAAGATACTTTTTGATAGCTAGATTAGAGGTACTCATTATGAAAATATCTATTTGCATTACAGCTGGCTCTACCATTGCTAGAACTCTACCAAGTTCATTTTCATGACAAAAAAAATATCAACATTTAAGACAGCTTAAGAGTTAACCACCAAAGCTGTTCTAGCATCCACAAAGTTATCTAATGCTATCTATCTCCATAACATCTAATAAAATAAAAAACACAGGAACATATTAAAAAACAGCATCTGAAATGCATTTTAAATGATGATCAGTTTCCAATCAAAGGAAACAGGCTCACCTCCAGTAGACAAGCACAGCAATGAGAAGAATGAGGCACACGAAGGTCAGTGCCGAGACCACAATAAGCGGGATGATCCATTCCATTTTACCAGGAGAAGGTCTCGTGGCCATGCTGGAGCTGTTCTTGTCAGCTGTGTGTTAAATACATAACAAAAACAATCACTAAATGGAAGGAGAATTATTGTACGGAAAAATATGTAAGCAAAACAAATAGCTTGTCCATTTTACATGGTATGAGTAAACAGAGCAAAGATTTTCTAACTGCAGAGTGGGACTCCATTTGTCTTTAGTCTGAGACATGAGAGCACAGAAGTATGGTGTTTATTGCCACATATGGCTTAGATTTTACTACTGCCTGTAATTACAGTCTCATAGACAATTTTAGGACTCTATCATGCAAGCACCTATTATCAGATGTGGAGTACCCCACCGAGTCATCTCACCACGGCAACTAAGTAAACCCTTTGCTTGGTCACCAGCCTTAGCAGATAAACGCACTCTATTTCCCAACACTACAGGACAGCCCAGTTTGCAATGCTCAGTCTAATACTTTGCTTCAGAAATACATTTCTTTGTAACTATCTTAAAATAAAAAATCCTCAACATGTTGGGTGTCATGTCACATCATTTGTGGAATTGTCACAATCTGGTGAGTTACTGCATACGAAAGCATTTTTTAGCATATGGATTGTCAAGATGGATGGATGAATGAATGGATAGGATGTGTTGTAACTGACAGAAGAAATCATTATGCCACAGCTTTTGAAGAAAATTAAAGTTGGTCAATATGAGATCTGGGCGAGTAACTCCGTTTCACTTTTCGCATGACATCTTGTAAAAATTACTGTTTCTTACATATATAAGATGACTATCTAGAGGTTCTGCAAGTACTGTAGCCAATGACCATAGACATTGTATCCAAGTATTTCAAAAGACATCTATAATTTGTGCAAATTCATATAGACTTGATGAATAAATTTTTTTAGACAGAATGATAAAAGAAAAACACATAAGCGGATTCTGTATATTATTCCTGTTTCCTAACAAACAGGCAGTAGTTGATCAATACCTGTCAACGGGACGAAATGGGAAAGGATTAGTGTAAACAGCTTCAGATTTGAACAAGGATTGAAATGTACGCACTTGACTTCCACTTTTTAGCCTACGTGAGTCTTTCTTTACCAATGTGTTTCCTTGCCCTCGTTCAGTATTGTATTATCATATCTTCTGAAACTGCTGCAAATCCTACCAGAAGAACATAATTGCCTTTTCACCGTAGGCAGGCAAAACACAGATAATTGGAAGTCACCAGATGTCACATAATATGAAGTCATACTCTATTTTAATAGCATTTAGATTATACTCCTCCATAGGCAGGAGTAAAATTCAGCTAACATGGAAGTAAAGGTTAATTGTAAATGCTTTTGCCTGACTGCTGAAAACAGAGCAAGGCTGGAGACTGCTGCAAGCCCAGCAAGAAATCTTTCTAGTTTTAAGAACTAGGCTGATGGAGGTAATGCCCTTTAGCAAGCTGCCTAAATGAGGTGCTAATCAGAGGGATGTTTGGGGGAAGTGAGCGTGCGCTGAGTATAGAAGTGATCAAAAGAGAGACGAGTAGCCAGTTGTTTCCAACTTCAGCAAGAAAGGCTACCGAGGGTACCAAGAGTGACACTTTGCAGAATAGGCACACAATGTTGTACCTCCAGCACGTGCTAAGCTTTCATCTTTCTTCACAGCATACTAATAATATACAACACGCTGTTTTTAAGACAGGTCTTTCATTTCCTTGACTAGGAAAGAATAAGGAAAAGGACAACCCCAGAATCAGACCAAAGGCTTATTCTCTGTATTTGCCAAACTTGCAAAAGTCATAAGCCCCGAGGCATCGGTTTTTATCAGTGCATTTCAAATCATTTAACAGCATGAAAAAATTAAGCCCGTTGAGGTAAGTGTTACTAATCAGAATGCTAAAAGGGACAAAGCAAAAAAACATGCAACGTAAAAAAATTAGTAGGAGAGCCAAACAGTCCCACCACCTTACATCCATGAGGGTGTTGCTTCATTTCTCTCCAAGGACAGTATTCTGTTTTGTTTCACCTCCACATATTTCAACACAAAAACATATGTTTCTCTTTGCATGGGAAGAAAATTAAATTCCATTGTAAGCACAGCATGGGCTGGAGTCCCAATGCATGCTATGAAATTCTGCAGTGCTCACGATGCTCCTCTTACTCAGTCTACTGTGGAGAACACACTTATCTGACCCTGCCAACTCCCAACACCACAGATGTGAGAGGATAAGAAAGCATTCAGTGTGCAAGAATAGCAAATGCCATTCCCACATGCTGGTGCTTTCCTCCAAAATTCCAGTTGGGAATGCCCAAGCAGTGATGTGCTTTAGAAAAAAAAAGAGCCTGTTCCTGTGCCGTCTTTGAGGAAAAAGTCTTAGAGGTGTTTGCTGCTTAAGAGAAGTGTTGGGAGTGCTTAAACAAGTCAAAGCCAATAAAATTTTACTGGAATGACAGCTGGGGCCAGAAGCACAGTGGTACAGCTGGAGTCCTGGCGCCCATCTCGTGAGTGTCATGGCAGCAGTGCCCAAGAAAAGGCAGCACACTGGGTAGCTTGGGAAAAGAGCTGAAGAAAATACACACCAAATAAAGACAGATCTGGGCCTTTAGAGCTTCCTGTTCTCCTACATAACAAAATATTATAAAAAAAAAACCAAAACAGTCAGTATTTCACTTTTTTCCAAGAATGTTGAGCCTTGCTAGTGTCAGCAGCATATCCCTGTAATGGTGCCCACCATACGCTGTACATTGGTGGGGGAGAGGGAGGGAAGGGAAGAAAAAAAAGCTTAAAAAATGGACCAGGAAACTCCATTTTTGCTAAGAAATGTAAACAGTTTCCAGTGGCATATGCCTTCGTTGAATTAATTCAGTTTGCCTTTTTACTGGCTTGGAATTCATCCCAGTAGGAAGGAATAAAAATTATTACAGCATATCTGTTTCAGGAGGTCCCACATGATACACGATAAGCGCCGGAGCTGCTAAATCCACTCCTGCATCTGGAAAAATCCATAATTCCGTGAATCACCCGTTCAGCAGCTCCATCCAGGCCCTGCATGGAGGAGGCCCTGGCACAGAGGGGGCAGGCAGCGAGGGGGGCTCTGGGAGAGCAGCTCTTGCACAAAGGTCAAGGCACAAAAAGCATTCTACAATTTGTGAAATGTCCTGGTTTTCCACGTATTCTTGGTAATAGGTTCCTGAGAATAGAAACGTGTTTATTTTCCTTAAGTAAGACTGCTTGCTATAATAAGCAGCCACGGCTGTAATATATAACCTATCTACCTTTATCATCCATTGCACAAACTGCCAGGGCAAAGTTCTGTTTGTTGTACCGTTACAGATACCGTTAACTACGACAATGCCCGTGTTGTGTGGGCCAAAAGACAGCCCCAAAAGACTGCCCAACTGCCCCAGATCATCCCATCAGTCAAAAGATCTGCTCATCTTTCCTTTGTGTACGTGAAATTATAGACTCATACAAAGCTATGAATTAATTCTGGAACATAATATTGTCCCTATTATTCAACGATGAAAAGGCAAAAAAAATATGCTTTCTGAAAAAGTATTACCTTTGATACAAGCCTCGTGTCATTGTGCAGCTATTTTTTTCCCCATTTCTTTAAAGCCATTCCTGCAGTATTGACAGGCTGTGCACAACTGAGCATGGCTTTTCACTGCTTTGTAAACAGATGCCAATCATATTTAATCCTGATGTCAGATATCTGAAATTCATAGTGTTTGCAAACATCAAATAATTCAGCCCTTTTATTTTCAAGCCATTCTGCTGTTTGCTCCTCTAAGGTGCCACGCAAAATGGCTCAAGTGCCACTGAAAATACAGCTTAATAATCCTTGACACGTATGGAGAAAGAAAGAATTACACAGATGTTTAATTATCTTAATGAGGTTATCCCCAAAAGGCTTTTGTAACCTCAGACCTGGCAAAGACTGTTCTAAAAACCAGAATTCAGTCTCTGCTAAAAGTATACACCAGGCTTGAAATTTAACCCTGTACATCAAGATCTCTCTACAAAGGCCCCTCATGGGAGTAACCCGGCCGGAGTGGGTGAGCTGAGGGATGGGAGGACCTGGGTAAAGTTTGGATCAAGGGACAAACCCACGTCTCTTCTCAATCCCAGCTCATGACTCAGGCAAAAGTCCCAACCGGACACACATTACTTCGTTCACAACAGCTTATTCTTGTCTCCTGTCAAATACAAAGCATCTGTTTAATTGTCTGGCATGACAAACCCAAATTCTATGGGATAATATCCACTCTAGCCTGCTTTAACTGAATCATGCTGGTTTCTTTTTTTTCCCTCCCTCCCTCCTCTTTTTTTTTTTTTAATTTTTTTTGGTAAAGCATCATTCTAATTGCTAATTTTTTCTAATTTTCAGGTTTCAGAGTCGCGGACAATGCTGAGCAGCTGCGTGTGTAACAGTTGAAGATCAAAGGTACAATTAGTCTAATGTGGGCACCAAAACAGAGAAAAGGATGATCAGGAAAATGAAAGAGGAGAATGCAAGCAAGCGTTCAGTGACAGAAAAAAATCATTAGTGTTGGCCGATACCACCAGACAAGAAGAGGCCAATGCCATTTGGAAAATAATGACATGGCCTCGGGAGAGGTGTGTGCGTATGTGCGTGTGAAATAAGCACTAAAAGAAAATGAGCCTTGCTGTACTAATTGGCCTCGCACTTTCCCTGTAATTTCTCATGTGTTCCCTGTTCTCCTCTAATCATCCACACTCATGAGTACTTCCCCATTCAGTTATCTCCTTACAACTGCTAATTTGATGCTATATAATTAATTTTACAAGTGTACATTGTTATGAAACAATTTTCTACTCTTTAAAATGATTAAACTTTCTACATGTACAAAAATGTACAAAAACATTTTTGAAACATTGACACCTTTTTAAAAACTGCTTTCCTGGATAAAAGATGCATTCAAAAATGTTTCTGCCCTCTATAGGACACAGTAAGCTCCTGGGGTTTTTTCTGCTCCCTTTGGAATTGGCCTTCACTCTCTTCTAACTGTCCTGGTGCTCAGGAATGATCTCAGGTATCTCTGGCAATGTCCTCTTAGCTTCGCTGGTTGCTGTCATGGTTTCAGGTTTACCTTGTTATGGAAAATCTTTAAGGCCCTTTCTCATAGGTAGAGGTCTTGCTTATGTCTCTAGTTTCACTGAATTCAACTCCTCCGTGAGCTAGGTCAGATCTGTCTCTATGAATTTCAGTATTACCATGGAAAACAATTAAGCCTCTGTCCCAAAGCCAATTAGAAATACCTCAAAATGTTCTCAGAGCTGAAAAACACTAGCCTTTCCCAATGTCTGGACATGGAGGCACCACATTTGTGACCAACCTAACTTCTTCCACTTGGAGGTCAAGGACAGGGAATGAACTTCTACCCCAAGGAAAATGACACAAGTCGCTCGATTTTTCACCTCTGAATAACCATTCCCAGCTCTTTTGCTGCCGAGCGTCAGTACACTGAGGGGCCTGGGAGAGGCTTGTCTAGGAAGCTGAAAATAGGGTACATCATCATCTGTTCTTCATCTTGGGTACATGACCAGATGTTTAACTAAGATTTAACTAAAGCTAATTTGGGTGAAACAGGCAACTCTTTCCCTTATCTTTTCCCCCAGCTAATATGCCGTTTATTTCAGATGCCATTTTTGTAAGACACGGTGATCTAAGTAAGTTATCCTCCCTCCGTACATGAGCATGGAAAGCCTAATTTGCAGAGGGCTTTCAAGACTGATCGTCTTTGTACGCAGTCTTCAGGCAGGGTCACGTCAAACCTCCAAGCCTGCAAGTGAGCAGAACTCTTGAAAGAGGCTGTCTAGTAGGAGGCAAAGCTGTATTGAACCACTTCCTGTGATAGTTCTCCACATGCTAAAAAGAGACAGAAATCACTACTGACTAAGAGGAATTCACAATAACCAGTAAGTACTTCTTAGCAATATTAACAGTATTTCCCCATGTCATTGATTTTGGTCTTAACTTCACCATGGAATAAAACCTAATCTAATATGAATCCCTTTGTCATGAGCTAAAAAACAAGACCAACTGTTCATCTTTCCTCTAATTTATTAAGCTGAGAATAAACCATGAGGCCCTTTCTAGGTCTTGTATAAAGGACATTGTACTTGGGCCATCCGAGAAACTGGCATGTGAGAAAAAGGGAAGCAGAAGGTGGGAAGTATTGAAGACAACTATTCGAGAGGTAGGTTTAGCCAGGCAGATTGAATTGCCAGGGTCTGAACCTAAGTGGTGCTGAATGCTTGCTCCCAACATTGCAAAGCATGGCTGGGACAAGTTCCCTCCTTCCTGATAAAGAGGGGATTAGGGCAAGTGGCATGTTGAAAGCTGCTCGACAGGCACCTCAGACCATATTCAGTGGGAGCACTGGACTTTGAAGAAGATTTCCAGTTGAGAAAAAAACAGTAGCACATTTTAAAAAATCAGCACAACCTGGTGCATGTTTCCTGGCTTCCTCATTGTTCATCTGTTCTCTTACAGAACGGTTATGATTCACAGCATTAGAGTCAGGTCAGCATTTCTGTAACAAATGTTATTAAAGATTGGGTATAGCTTTGTTTTTTTAAATTGGTTCTGAGCTGTAACTGAGTGCACAATGTCGGCATTTCTGTGGTTATAAATGTAGGGAAAAATAAATATGGAAGGTTTTTTCACAGTACTCTAACTTTAGAGCAGCTTTGATGGAAAAACAAAATTACAAACCAGTCTACAGATTAGCAAAATAAACAATAATGACGAAAAAAACCCAAACAAACCCAAAAAATATGCACTATCTTATAAATGCTGTGGTAATATACATAATCACTCAGACAAGCTCATCACTGTATCTAAATCCCAGTCCTTGCTCTGCAAATAAATCCACACGCTTGTACTCCATTTGCTCCTTGCAGTTATAAGATCTGTTTTCCTCCCCGGTGCCTGGAGCTCCCCAAGCAGAAACATGTCCGTAAGCACTGGACTTCCTGCTCAGGGAGTTGGGACCACCGTGAGATACCTGTTTGCACAGGCCAGTGCAGCAAATCCTGACCACACCGGGCTCCGCACACGTGCAGGTTACCCGGGCAGGCTTCCAAAAGGTGGTATTTGCTGTGTACATACTGTGGAGCTGGTACGTACATCCAGAGTTGTCGGGTACAGGAGCATCGGTATTTCTCATCAGGACAAACACAGAAAATATGTGAACTCTGCCTGTCAATATTTTGTTGTTTTGTTGTGGTTTTTTTTCCACAAGAAACAAAAAAGAGGTAACGCTAGTGCAAAAGGTGCCTTGTCTTGGAAGATCAGAGCATGGTTTTGTGGTGAGAAATAAACTGATGATCCTGTACTTGGGAGAATATCTCAAAGCCCAATCAGGGAGAATCCTGCAGATAAACTAAATTAGCTTACAGCATATATAGCAACCTTCCCGTGAAACACCAGCTAGGCACAGCAACCACTCTTCCAAATTAATTTCACAGCTATAGCTGACTGCATTCCCCTCTTCTTTTTTTTTTTAAAAAAAAAAACACAAAAATTCTTAATGCAGTATGTTGGGGGTTAACATTCTTCCAAATTTTCTCTTCTAGTAAGCAGCACAAGGAGCATGAATCTGTCCCAATAAAACCAAAGGATGATCCTTTCCCCTCATCTCTCCCCAGTAACAATTTGTGGGTTAGGTACCTGTGATCACCTGCCCATAGGATGAAGCCAGGCACCACAAAAATGTTGTATCTAATGGAAATCAGTAAGGAATTGGCTTTGTGTAATTTTGGAACAGTCTTGTGCTGGTAAAAGCAGTTTCCCCAGAGGTCACTCACCTGGGTTAATGGTGATGAATTTGTTTTCTGAGGGGTATTCCTCTGGAAATCTGTCCTCCTTTGGAGGAGGTTTTCTTGTTGTCTCTGGTCTTCTTGGGATCTTCCCCAGGTAAAGTTCGTTGGTGAACGCTGTCGGCACTTGGGTGGAAGGGAGCGGCTGGGGCTGAGTGTCTGCTTCAGCAAAGCTCTGCTCCTCACCACCTCCAGCCGTGGGGGCAACGTTTTGGTTTGTCTCTTCACCCGATATGGTTTTATTTCCTTCCTCCTCAGCAGTCCGGTTGGGGGAAGCTGTGGCCACGTTGGGCTCTGTGCTATTGCGTGCCTCTGTGGCTGCTGTCACCCTGTTTTTCTCCTTCTTCTCGGCATCCTTTTCTTCCTCTTCCTCGTGCTCCCGCTCTCCATCCTCACTTTCACTCTTTTCATCCTTCTCCCCCTCCTCGGCTCCCTCGCCATCCTTTGTCAGTGCCGAGTCCCGCTCTGGCCCCGGGGAGGCAGCAGCCTCTGTGGCGGCCACCACTGGCCGTCCAGCCTGCTTGCTGGGGGAGGCTGCTGCGGGGAGCCGGGTGGGCCACACGCTGCTGGGGAAGGAGGAGATGCCACCACCGCTGAAGCCCAGCCCCGCCAGCAAGGTGCTGGTCACCACTGAGGCCACGGTGGCCTGGCTGCCGCTGGAGGAAGGCCCCATCCCCGTGGCCATAGACACGAAGGAGAAGGGAAGCCCCGAGGAGGTCCAGGTGGAGGAGCCGGAGCTGATGGGAGCCATGTCAGCTGAGGCAGGAGATGCTGTGGGCTTGAGGAGGTCACCGGCAGCAGAGGGGAAGAACACATAGCAGAGATCATCAACAGGGGTCCTGACATGCTACTTGGGGTCATTTCTCTTATGCTTTTCCCTCCCATTCCACATACATGCCATCACGGTTCTCTTCAAATGAGAGACTTACATCAGGTGGATGCAGGGCCAAGCCAGGAACAGGACATTGCACAGAGCTCCATGGCGAACCACAAAGGGAAGAAACCTCCCCTGCATTCACCAGTTCCAAAAATCATTATCATCAAAAACATCTTTATCCTTATCTTTCTTTTACAGCGGGACATTCTCCACCCACATCACCAGTGACTTCTGAGTAACGTTTCCTCTCAGGGGTGAGGAGGATGTAAAGGAGTTTAATGAGTTTAGCTGCATTACTCACAGCGCTTTAATCCTCAGAATACAGAAGTTTAAAAATACAGCGTTACATAAGGGCTGTCCCAAAATAAGGGCTGTACTGCCAACGTGAGCATCCACGGCTGGTGGGTCGTCTCTGACAGGGAACTCTGAGTCTTCCCACACACATTGTGAGGGCCTTGAACAGTACTATTTTTATTTCCTTAATTTACCTATCAGCATTATTCTCCTAAGGACCGGTGCTGCAGTGAGGCATTGCTGTTGTTAGGAACGACCTGCAGCATGGCCAGCTGGATACTCCTGAAGGACTTGGAGAGCATCAGGAGCCCTTCAGCAAGTCACCACAGCCTCTACCAGGACCACCAGGCCATGGCACCCCTATATAGACTCGGCTTTCACTATCCCCAGGGCTCATAGTGACTAACAGCAATCCAGAGCTGGCACTGCTCACTTCCCTTGGGGCACTGAGGGGAGCAGGGGATGAACCATGGGCTTTGCATCCTCTGTACCCTGCCACTGCTACTCTAATGCCAACCCAGTGCATGCACGTTCACACGTGGGTCTCTGCACACGCGTGTATGCTCTACTGGAAAGAAAACCCACTTGGTATACACTTAAAGAACTAGGCAAGTTCATTCCCCTTCCTAAATTACCTGCAGAAAAAGACACTGAAGTGAGTTGACTAAGAACAAGGAATAATTCTGCGTAAGAGCTGGGGTCAGCAGTTCTGCCCAGACAACCTGACCATGCTCCCTCGCTGATGGACCAAAAAATGCCTCACATTACTGAATTCATCAGGAAGAGGGGCTTTAGCTGGAAAGGTATGCATCAGACAAGGACAAACAAGGGTGCTACTGAACGTTGAACAAAACTGTCAAGTGTTTATTTTTGGAACTAAAATTTATAACTTAACAGTATTTCTGCATCTCTCTGCAATTCCTGGTTTCAGTCAGGCCGCGTACTTGGAATGCTGCAGCAAACCAAGAAAGGCTGCTTTCTCACGTTATTTTTGACCAGCTGTAATCACAGGGAACCTGAGATCTCAGAAGAAAACCTGTGCTTTAGAGATTTTCAAGCCAAAACTTTAAATAAGCATCCAAACATTTGGATACTTATCAGTGTGAATCCCTAAGGCACTGTGAGATTTGCTTTTTGCTGGCACGTACAATCTCAATGCTGGACTGAATATTAAAATTCAACAGCAGATTTTATATGTCTAGAATACCTCTATACATCATTAAACAAACATCAATCATTCAAATTCAAGCCTTGTATGTATTATTGGCTTACCAGGGAGTATATCAAACTGTAACAGAAAAAAATCAGAAGCAATGTACTTAGAGTAAATTCAATAGTATGAATTCAGTCCATAAATTTGACGGAACAATTCAGTATACCAAATGCCAAGAAATGTAGGTTATGGATAGTTTATGTTAAATAATGTAATAAGATGCATTCAAACCTGAAGAACTATATTCCAGTTTTACTGCAAATGTATCAACATTTGTGGTTCTGGAATAGAAATGTCAGCTTCAGTGACTCATTAGAGTCTCATCTGAACTAAAAGAAAGAGCTTATTATGGCTTTTTTCACACAAGTGCAGGTATATCCTTGGAGCACTGGAAGAGCAAAGATGCTCTGCGTGAAGCCTTACTCCTGTTGCATATAATCTGGTCAAAGGAAACTAAATTTATTTCCACAGTCATCATTAAGATTACAAATCCCCTCTAGGTGAGTTCAACAGATATTTGGGAAAATTTTTTAACACTTGATTCTCTGATGTTCAAAGCCTCTCAGAGCGCGAAACTAGAAAACCAAAACCCTTCCAGTATTTTAGGGATGTTAAAAAAACACCTTTTCTCCCCAGGAAAGCCCACTCTTGCTGCAAATTTACAACATCGTGCTGCCACCTGGTGGGAATGCCGCCCCAAATTCCCGCTCCCCATCCGCTCTCCGCAGGGATTTATGGCCATGACTTACCACTCCTGTTTTCACAATTCTGGTCCCCTCAAAAATTCGAGTAGTGTTAGCTGAGAAGCAAAGAACAACAGCGTGTCAGCCGGCTGGGAATGGGAGGCATGGCTAAAATTGCTAAACACTTGCTGAATATTGCTACTACAAAACAGACATGCAGGTCTCCGTTTGGAGTAAAAGCAACTGCTCATTTGGTGTTACTCACCTTACTTTGTACTTGTGTGTAAAGACACATTCATTTGCCTTTAAACCCGGCAATGCCGGTTTAACTGCTGTCAGAAAACACATGCTTTTCTCCAAAGCCAAGTTGGATGAAATGGCTTGACTTACACAAGAGGCCAGAACAGCTGATATTAGTTTTTTCTGCCCTAATGATAATATTATCATTGTTTACTGATGTTTATCTCAACTACAGTTATAATCAGCCTCTGAATAATGTTTTGAAAGCTCAAACGGATTCATTTTCTAGGTTAGATCTTGGGTACAGCCAAAGATTAGAAGACCAGCTCCTTTTTGGGGAGACATGGAAAGAAACACAACATCTACTCCCATTGCAGATGTGTGTATCACTTTCACTGCTTTGAGCACCAGCTTAGAGTACCCAACGGGTATCCAGCAAAACTGTCAATAATGATTTAACTATAATTACATTGGTATTACGGTCAAACATGAAAGAAGTTTTCCATTCTATTATCTGCCAAAAGAGGCCATAATCAGTAATACACAAGTATCTGACTTCTGATTGAAGTCCAAACCACTCTGCTGAGATACTATGAAACTGAGAACTATGTATGAGAGATATTGCTTGGACAGGCCATTTGTTGTCTGGTCCCCGCTCTCCCAGCAATGCTGCTAACACTGCGGCACGACAGCGGGACAGAACTAGATTGTGTCCACAGTTTAATACCCTTCAGATGCTAAGGGCTAACAGAGTTAGACTAAAACCTCCGCATTTTCCAAAAATCACACTTAAAAATGTTCCATACATAGCATCAGAGTCAAGTGACTTAACTCTTTGCTTCACCTTAAGAATTTAAATTTTTAACTCTCTGCTTGTTTTGGTTTTCCATTACCCATTCCAAGGTTTTTATATTTGTAAAGTGGACTGGGAGGAAGTGCTCTCAGCAGAGTTGAATTTTGCCCTACTTAATAGGAAAATTAGTAATAAATTCCTAGGAAGGAGCAAAACTTAAGCACCTAAACTCAAAAAGCATCAGGTTCCTCTACCAAGTCTCAGCTTTACCAGATTTCTCCAATAAACTTAAAAGGAAATCCATGACAAAAGACAGCTTAGCATACAGTTCTTTAGCTTTCATTTAAAGATGTATGTTTTAGAAATCACTGAGGCTGTGTGCATGGTAAAACCTGAACGTCTCCACATGTGGTTGTCAAGGTAGGACTGATCTCCCTTCCTCTTTACATAAAACAGACACCCGTCAGACCCACGTTCTGCTATAGCTGTGACTCTGATGCATAAGCAGTCTCTGATGAATTCGTTTTAGAAAACTAGTACCAAGAAATGCTCTGAATTCTCCTAAAAGCTGATGAGCCCTGCCAGCTGAGACATGTAGGCAACCCCTCATCACTAGAAATAGGACTCTGGTAAAGTCACTGGCCGCAATCTGAAATTAGCATTGTCTACATGCATTCAAACACCTTCTGAAATCGTTCCACACCTTATTGCACTCTGCAAAGAAAATGTTAAACACACAAAGAGTCATAATGTAAAAATATGTATGTGTTGTTTTTACCTTGAAAGAGCATAGTCTGGCTAAAGTCACTACGCATTTCATTTCGGCAAACTGCTTGAACTCTGAACAGATAAAGGATGTCAGGTGAGACATGGCTAATGATGGCCTTCTGTTTAAAAAAAATAGATATTATTCAGTTTTTTACCCCCACAGTAATGTCCATGATCATTTTGTAATATAAAAAGCATTGTGCTAACACAGGACATTAAGCCATATAAGACAAACTTATTTTAAACAGAAATATTCACTGGTCCCCTGGAAGAGGGTAAGACTAAGGTCAGAGGACTTCCCTGGGATAAAACAGATGCATCCAGATTCTGCTGATTCTGTCCACAAGAAAGAAATGAACATGTCCTACACCTTCTCTTGTGACAGATTTCATGCCTGAAAGCCTCTGCTCTCCTCAGAGAAACCTGACCTTATGGGAATTAAAATGAGATTTTTGTAGGTGGACATCCAAGTGCCAACCTGGGATGAGCCTCGAAAAGTCACTGTACGTTCAAACTGACTATTTATTTTGCAACAAACTTCCTATGGCAAGTTGATGCTGGTGGCCTGTATAATACGATGGCTTGGCACCCTGCACTGGGATGTCCCTGCGTACTGTTTCACTGGAGACATCACCTTGCTGCCTTGCAGCTACCCTTTTGCGTGGCCTTAGTCCATGATCACACCAGCTCATGTCTTGCAGCAGACAGCAGCAGTCACTTGAAGTGTGTTTTCAATTTAAAAAAATAAATAAATGTGGGTCACCTGAACTACCAGTGATCTCTTTAGGAAAACACTGTCCAGCTCTGTTTCAAGGTGGGACAGCCCAGCTGGCTCTGCCAGAACACTGAAAGCAAACTGCATTTTCCTCTGAAAAAAGAGCTTTTTTGCTCCTTGCCCCCCCACAAAATAGACTAATCTGTCATTGCTTTCTTAACCTCCAAGTTCTGCTGCACCGCACAGGGTCTCACGGCAATTTATTTCCAAGCTATCACTCCATCACATCCCCTGCACTTTTAATTATTTCTTTTACATAAAATAGGATGCTGTCACTGTGCCCACCTCATTTTTGCTGATTAAGGCTCTCCTCCTTAGACCTGATTAAAAAAATCTCCCTTAAGAGTGTGAAGTTATGACAAGAGAGAGGTTACAATACATCATAACCTTGGGTGCCTTTCAATAGATTCCTTTCTGATTTCGTGAG
Source organism: Scolopax mira (assembly GCA_004320125.1). Classification (NCBI taxonomy): domain Eukaryota; kingdom Metazoa; phylum Chordata; class Aves; order Charadriiformes; family Scolopacidae; genus Scolopax; species Scolopax mira. The sequence goes on along the minus strand of BJBW01008463.1, from coordinate 152,422 downwards.
GCACATCGTTCCCTAATGTGACCCAGATAACAATGTCTAGTGGGGAAATTGAAAATATAAATGGAAATGAAGTAAAAGAATCTTCATCTAAGGGAATAAGAGAAGTATTATTGTATAACTGATTGAATGGGCCCAGAAGACTGTGTATTTGAAAAAAATATACGGTAACAGTCATTAGGAATAACACTCTGTGCTGCTGCATTTTTCATGTGCATATACAATTACCGATTTCATTATTCTAGAGGCTTTCTTTGATTAACAATAAACGGAGGCCTTTCAAACCTGAATATGTCACTTTGATTTTATATGCAGAGAATGTTAAAGACCGGTACAATACTTGCTTCCACTTAGACAAGAACAACAAGGAGATCAAATCCTAAATGGAAGAAATAGATTCCATTTGTGTTGGAACTGTCTTGCTCTCCCCTCTTTTTCTCCCCCCGGCAGACGTAGGCAGTGCCTGTACAGGGACACTCCACATTTATCTTCTAGCCCTGACCATGCGACTCCTACTGCTGGTGGCACGCACTGCCAGAACCTGCTCCAAAAACTGCAAGGGGCTATGCATGGTGAAAAGCCTGAGCCTGGGAGCAGATTTTGGGGGATCTGGCTTTTAATGTGAAAATCTGTGAGCTGAACACAAGCCAAAAGGTATTAAGAGCCTAACTATTTCCCGAGCCAGCTGCTTCTCAGCAACAGTATATGAAAAACTGTCTGCAGATTTAGTCCTTTATGCACTCACATAAACTATAAATTCACACTCTGGTGTTTTGGGTAGTCTGTTAGACAACATTCAACTAATGCTGAACGTTTTAATAGCAATTCATTGCGAGTTAAACTCTAGCCTATCTTTAAGGTGACAACTACTTTCCTACTCTACTTCCTTCTACTGAGAAAATAACAACATAAGGATAGCTTGATACATATATCTAGGGGTTGACGCTGTGGTTTTACCAGGTCCTTGTCACTGTCCTTGGTGAAAGTCTTCTCTTTTTCATCCTCATTTTTAGTCCAGCTATAGGAGATCATGTAGTTCATGATCGGAGGGTGGTAGATGGTTTCTGGCTGGTTCCAGGTTACAAGCAATGCTGTCCTGTTCACAGGCTGCACTTTCATGTTGACCGGGGGAGTGCTGCAAGCTGAAAAAAAAGAAGGAACAAATATGAAACTCTCCTAAATAAACAAGCGATAACAAGCAGGAAGAACTGTGCCTCGCCCGAAGAGCCACTTTTTTTCTTTAATGCCCTTGCCTACAGTAATAGCTTAGACTGCAATCTACTGAGACCAATGGGATTTAATACCACCTGCAGCTGCCTTCTGCTCTCCAGAGTAAAGGGAGCAGAGAATCCATTCCCCGCAGGCAGGTCGCTTAGTTCTCAACTTCTTCCCTGGCCCACAGTCTCCTGCTGTACGAAGGGGATAAATAATCTGGTGTGTGCTGCAGGCCCTGGAACTAGTTACAACATCTAAAAACGTGACACTACTGGGTCAGTGTTTTCCTCTTAACCCGGTACATTTTTTCACATGAGCAGAAGTTACTTTATACTCCTTTTTCTGTATATTTCCCTTCCCAGGTTCTCCCTGCTTGTCAGTAATGTATTGCCAGCACAGGGAAGAGCGGCACTTGATAGTCCTTGGCTATTTCCTTCTCAGAACAGGCAGGGGAACCCCCCAGCCAGGCTCCAAAACCTGTGCCTTCCTAACCCTGCTTGCAGCGGGGAGGCACACGTTACTTCTCACCCAGGCTTAAGTCGTTGGGGACACGAGCACAGGAACAGCTTAACCGGGGGGAAAATACAGCTTCTGCTTACTGCAGACACCAAAACCCAAACTTCTCCAGGGAAAAGCGAGCCCAGGCACAAAGTCATCCCATACACCCAGGAGTGGGGTGTGCTCAGCCCACTCCCAGTACTGAAGAAAACACCTTTCAAGCCACCGAAACGTAAAGCACTAATGAGTAACTAATGACATGTAAAGTACTAATGAATAACACTAGATGGCACTCATGTGCTACCGAAAAAGTACATTACACACTTCCCAACTATAAAGAGTTTAGATTTTTATCCAAGCTTTAAAAATCATGTTTAAAATACACAATTCAGGACAGATTCTCACATTCTCTTTCCCAATATAAACTCTGAACCAAGAAAAATCACTTGCAATGATACCTAAACACATGTGCCGTGGCAAAGGAGCTGGTCTGTTCTGCCAGAGAAAGTCAGAGTGTCACCCAGCCCATCAAGCTGACACTATTTGCAGAATTATTTTTCCCAATACGACTTTTCCATTTAAAGCCAACACATTTAGCTTGTTTGTGCTCTGCAGGTATGTGACTGCGTTTATATTTGGCCATTATTTCATTTCTAAAGAGTCCTGGCAGGGCTGAAGGGGAGAAATATCTATGCCGGGTCTTGCAGGTTGGTCATGTAGCTCTGCTGTTACATTACTGAAATAGCTACAGTTCCTAAATAAAAATGATTAAATGCTGTAAACACCAATATTACCAGTACAATAGAAAAATACCTGTCAAACACATTTGTGCAGTTATAACTCACATTTTGTAGCTAGCCTGAACAAGAGAATATATATTGCAGAAATATGCTTGGGCAGGAAAGACCTTTGGTGTTTGCTCCTCCCATTGCGTGGGGACAATCTTGCAGTAGATCCTTCTGCTCAACCCAGAAGGGTGATCCAGCAAAGCAAACCAGTACCTCAAATTGTTGACAAAACGAATATGAGTTTCGATTTACACTGAATTGAAGGGACTGAAGTGGTATTCTGATGGCAATACCACACAGCCAGAAGCAACACCTTGGTCTGCTGCCTGCAGACCCCTTCCCTCCTGGTCTCTGGAGCCTGCAGGGCCAGGGTGCCGCAGAGCATGGCACGAAGGTGTCCAGGACCTGGACAAGAGGGCACAACTGAAAGTAATCACTGTCACATACAGAGCTCCATGATCCTTGGTACGCCTCTCCATACTCACCTCTTTCTGCTGAGATAGTCAGATCAATTCTCACTGACATCACTGTTTATTGATAACTGCACCAATAAATCATAACTGCCCCCTTTGAAGCCCTTTGTCATCACAGAATTACACTTCAAAATGCCAGGCCGGCCTTTATCGCTCCACCTAATCAAATCCTATCAGAGAGAGGAGCCCAGGGTGAAGGACTACCCAGATCTAAAAGTCTTATCCATTCCTCCTCCTCCTCCAGGAGGTTTAAAGTAATCATGCATCAAATTGTTCTAGAAGTAATTCAACAGGGTAACCTTCACAAGAGACAGTGAGATCTACCTCAATCACAATACCCCTCTGAACAGTGGCTAGCCAGCTGTTTTTCAGACAACCCTAGGGAGAGGGGACTGTCACATCCTCTATTCCATGCCACTCCTCGCAGCCAGCTTTGATGCCATTCAAAATAGCTCGTGCCAATCAGAGGAAAGAAGTGTCTATTTCCCAAGGGTAAACAGGAGACTCATAAACTCAAAGTCAGAAGAACCTCCCTGATCCAAGGTCATGAGAACTTTTAAGCAGCTGAGTGACTCTAATGACTTCACTAAGACAAGCTTTGAAGAGGATAAACTTCATGCACAGCCAACTAACAGGAGACTGAATTTTCAACAATGCTATTTCACAGTAAATACTGACAAATGCAAAATTTTCATGCCTTACTACGACTTTGTTCCAATTACTCCAAGGCACATCACAGTAACTGAGGTAATTAAGTAATAACCAACCTTTTCAGCCACTTTTTCTGCTTTTTCTTAACAGATCATGAATGGGCAAAAAAGAAATAATTTTTATAAAATGAAACATATGGTTTTATTAATTTAACCAAACCTGCTCAGGACACAATGGAATAAAAAAACCATCTGATCCAATAATTCAATTTGATAATTTAATTAAAGCGATACATAATAATGTAGCAAATGTCTGAAAGGCAAGAAAAAAAGTGCAATGATTTGACCATCTATAAAACAACTGGCATTTTCCAGAGATCTAATTTTCTTTTCAATACTCTGTGTGCCTTGGATTTTTTGAAAGATGGAAAAAATTGCAGGGTCCTCGCTTTCTTTTGTTTTTAGATGCTAAAGAACCTCTACTGATTTTGCAAAATGTGCAGCTGAAGAACAAATAGAAATGCAAGAAGAGGTTGGGTCAGGGAGAGAGGAGTTTGTATCTTCCTCTGAATTGAATCAGGACACACTAAAGAGAAGCACAAGCTCTTCTTTTTCTTTCTTTCTTCTTTTTTTTTTTTTTTTAAACTATGCTAAATAGGCAAAAAAAGCCTGTGAATTCATGATTGCTTGAGAATAAAAAAAAAAAGAACCAAAACCAACAACCAGCATCATTTCACACTGAAATAGCATTTCAGCTATTTTTAGAAAAAATATTACTAATGCTCTCCTTTAAATTCAAGGCGAGAAGGGAAAATAAAAATATTGAAGGGGCTTTCAGCACAACTTTCTGTGGTGTAATGCAATACTGAGCAGAGAAATACCTGAACTGGCCCTGTGAAAGTCTAGTGAGACACCAAATCTGGCTAGCACACCATCCGTTCTTGGACTCCTGGAGGCAGAAGAGCTTTGCTGAGGCCACAGGGCCACATCTCAGAGGCACTCGACAGGCAGGCAGGTTTGCAGTACCAGGGGCATGCCTTGCAGCAGGCAGCGATGCCCTGAGCTCGGGCACACCTTGGATCTCTCAGAGTGGGGAAAAAACCCAACCCTCACCCTCCTTTTGGGGATGACCTGAACTGGGAACGTGGGGAACATGCTGGGTCCTGCCTTAAGGAAAAGTCCTGTGGAAGAGGGAGGGTTGCGTGGGTGCATCTGGAGATGTGGAGGAAGCCCTCTGACCTGACACAGGGCAGCCTCAGCTGGCGTGTCCAGCTGTTGACCATGTGTGGGGCTGTCTGCGAGCCCAACACCATCTTTTCTCTGCAGATCAGCCCGCTGGGAAAGGCAGGGAGCAGCATCTTGGCCAGCCTCGTCTTCCAGGGCTCACTCAAGCCTGGAGAAAACCTGTTTGCCACTGGCAGACAAATGTAGCATGCTAATACAGTCCTAAGCGCTGGCCAGGCCAGCCATGCAGCAGAGAATTATTTTCTTCATGTTAAAAACATTCCAATGGGCTGGAACAAACAAAATTAATTTAACAACTCTGCATTCATCTCTCCCATAATTTGATTTGTATGTTGTACTTGGCTACGTAACCTCCACGAGGCTTTCCTAACTGAAGCCTGATAAAGCTTAATCCAAAAGCTCCTGGCAGCTCCATTTCAAAGAGATGAAAGAAAAAAAAGGGGCCTTATTGTTTTGCAAAAATTAACCACTGATATTAAGACACACCCATGAAGATACACCATGCAGAAAGGACACATAAGAGAATATTACAGCTTTTTCAATTTTTTTTTTTTCCTAAAGCAGTGTGCATTTCTCTTTCAAGGACAGAAATGCAAAACCAGCCAAACTTTCTGGGTTTCATCATGCTTTTTGCATATGCTACCTGCGGTTATAAGAAGAGCTATTTAGGGAAAGTTAGAGCAAAAGAACCATATATTTGGTTGTTTCCTGTATAGCTTCTCCCTGTAAAACAGGTGCCTCATATGATGAATCCAGTGGCACTGGGCTCAGAGGGATTTATAAAATCCTCTAAAAATGTTCTAAGTTAGCTCTTCCATGCATAAAAATGTCACCACTTTAAAGGTAGTTATTTCTAGCTGTGCTATGCCCTCTTTTGGAAAATCCCACTCCCTCCGTGCTGCTGCACGTCTCAGCAATGCAAAATTGCCGTTCCTCTCTTTGGCACCTAGGGATACACATGATGTGATGAAATCCTGACAGTTTTCAGCACCAGAAAAGCAACGTGATAGTGGAGCCCTGAATCCCTCATGGCTAGATGGGCAGGGATCTCCTAAGGCAATTCATACGTGGAGGGAGGGAACACTGGCATCAGGATGTGCCCATAGCACGTTACTGGCTCAGGACTGCTCAGCTAAGCCAGGGACAAGGGTCTTGTCTTGCTCCAGGAGGCAGCTCCTGGCTGTAAGCTGAGAGGGGCTTCACTTCTTTTTTCTTACTGATCTGGATATATGTGCGATGGGTGTCAGGAAACATGTTTTTTTCCTCAAAAAGTATAAGCAGAAGCTGGTAGATGGGGCATTTCTTCCTACATGCTCAGCAGAGGAGAAACTGAGAGGTCAGTACAGGGGTTTCATGCCTTTCTTCTCCAAAAGGCCAACTGAGTTGGTGGCCAAGCTCTGGAGGGAAATAAGGTACTTCCTTCCCCTCTGCCCTGGGAAGGAGCTGGAAGGGCCAGTCCTGCAGGACAGATGGACCACTTGTTGCCATAACAACACCTGACTCTGCCACAGGTTTCCCTCCCAACTGATTCCAGAGAAGCCTGAAAACTGTCATTGATGCTTGTGTTATTGGCAAAACACTGCATTGAGTTCACTTAGCTCTGCAGCCCCCAGGAACCCGACTGCAGACAAGACAAAAGTGATGCCAAGAAAGAAGAGAAGAAAAATAATTCCAATTACATGTATCTATATACACATGCATATATATTCCTTTTCATTATTAGACGCTTAAACTTCAAATAAGCCTTGAAATGCCCAAATATGGGTAATATGCAATGAGAAAATTGACACTTGGTTTCAATGCCATGGTAATGAAAGTGATACATGGTCAGATTCAGCTACCTTGCATTGGCATGACTCAGTGGAGATGCTTGGGAAGAGACTCCAATCCATAACAACAGCATTCTTGGGCTGTCAGATTCAATCTTGGAGTTCAGCGAGGGCTGTGCTCCCAAAGGATAACAAATAGACTATGAGGACCATACACAGAGACAACACAGGCTTTAATACATAGAAAAGTGCTAAGAGGCATATTTTACTACGTTTTACCCTTTATCCTTTTACTAAACGTTTACAATTTTTTTTGCTTTGCTTTAGTGTACATTGTTAACTTCTCAGAGTGCTTATAAATGACATTATTAATACAGAAGGATAATTACTTTAAGGAGAAGCACGCATTTTTCCTTTACCTTTGCCTGCACTTTGCCAGCAGGCGCTTGCAGGCTCCGGAGCATGCCGTACACACAACTATTTGTGTTGATCTACTTCAATCCACAGGCAGAATGTAGCTAGGAGACAGACTATTTATCTTCCCTGCTCCCACCTTTCACTAGGCTTCCAACAGACAGGGTCGTTTCTTAAGGTGTGAGGGACACCGTCAGACGCCGCTCTTGTTTTATGAGCCCTGTGAAATAACCTCATGAGCAAACCTGCACGTGGGGCACTGCTGATGTGAGGGGCACTGCTGATGCGAGGGGCTCTGGGCAAGTTGAGTTTTGCTCTTCTGGTCCCTGCCGGGTTCCTGAGGTGAACGCACACACAGCATTTGGATTTGCTCCTGTATGGCTTGCTTTGTAGCGTTTGGAGTTTCCATGGCATCACAGCTACAGACCCAGTTGGACTGAAAGGCACGGACCGCGTGTTTTGCTACGTTGTGTTTGAGCCCAAATATTTCATCTATTTCACAAATTCTGTTCCTACAGCTGTGGCCTGAATCCTCAGCGGGTGCAGATCAGCCTTGCACCGTCAGATGTCACGCTGGGCTAAACGGATGTCTGCCAAGGATCTGCCCTGCAAGTTTTGTGTTTATCTCGCACACGTTCATGTGTACACACAGAGGGTGACGTGTTTAAAATGTACACCTGTGTCCTCATTTATACAGTGTGTCTGGTGCAACATGTATGAACCCATTCAGTGGCACGTGCTCCATCAACTGGGGGAGAAAGGAGGATTTCGTGCCAAAGGACACATATTTGCCATGACAGCCAGGCTGCCCCTTTCAATGTCCAGGTGAGGGTTGCTTGTAAGGGGGGGCACAGGAAGAACAAGCCAACAGGGCTGGTAGAGCATCCCAATACGAGTATTTGGGAATACCCAAAATCAGAGCAGGAAGGCAGCTTCCCTTTCATAGCTTCAGGAGATTTTTTCTAACACAAGGGATGAGCTGCAGGCACTCATGGTCCTAAGTACTGTTAAGACTGGAATTAAAATTGGTACTTTTGCTGGACCGGCAGGTAAGCGATGCAGAAAGGAATTCCCTGCAGGTGTGAATGGAATAAATCATCAAGCTCCCTTACAAGTACTCAGCTCTTCCAGCCTCAGAGGCAGCTGTGAACCCAAACCATACTTAAGCTTTCACAATGAATTCTTTTTGCTCTTTTGGTTTGGGCCCTTTATAATCTCCAAACAAGTTCCAGCAGTTACTTTTTGTATCTTAATAAACCTACTGGTAAACTGTCCACTACATTCAGGCACAGACACACGCTGCTCAGATTACAACCCAAGTTACTATGGGTGAAAACAGCCTCTCAGAATAGAGCCACTGCGAGGGGAACCATGAGACAGACCTATGTCAGCTATATGTACCACATCTTTTTGTACCTGATTCCCCCTCAAAATGGGTCAGGATTCTTTTCCTGAAACTCTTTGCCTTCCACCTGACTGATCTGAGGCTCTTGAGAAGGCAGTAGCCTGTCCTTTCCTGCCTTCCAAGACAACTGCCTACATGAGGATCCAGCACCGTACAGCAAGAAACAGATGAGGTGGAAGGAATGAGATACACAGAAGGAGGGCACTGATTTTCTCCCTAAAATGTGATTACAGCAAGTACTTGAGGTGCACTAGGTGAGTACATTTCCTTGGAGCACTGAGGCTTAGTGGCAGCCGGGCAGGTCCACGGTGCAAAGTAAATGCAGGGCAAGCAATTAGCAGCACAGTGTTACCACCCTCAAGGGCAACCTTTTGCACTGAGCCAATCTGTGCACCAACAGAAATCCTGATCATGATACGTGGAGTCATCTGCACCAGCACACCCTAGTAAGGCACTGACCTGATTAAAGGGGAATGGAATCAGGAAAGGATAATCTTCATAACAAAATGAAATAAAAAAGAAAAAAAAAAGTCCAGTTATCCAAGGAAACTGGGAAGGAGTTGTTAATCCATGAAGAAATCTTTCAAGATTCTTCCAAAGGACAAGAGCAACCAACTGTAATGGTAAACATATTGTACACTAACTTTAAAAGGTTCTTGCTTATTTTTGTTTTCCCTAAGATATTTAAAGAAAATTAATAGTTATCATTTTGTTTTAGCAATCCCAAGTTAAGATTTCAATAATGTATCTCTTTAAATTTACATTTACTATGTTGTTGTTCTGGATAGATTACACTTAATGCTATAGAGAATTTTATGATCATTTCAGCTTGACTGAAATATATAAATGACATTTGTCAAGAGCAGAACTTTTCTGCCTAACACTCTTTTCGGCCTCCCAGAGAGAACCCGAGGGCATGAAGAGAATGAAAAGATGTTTTGAGAGAGTCCTCATAAAACATGGGCATTTAGAAAGCAAAACCAAATTACTAGGAGCAATAACAGAGGCTATAAATGAGACAAATAACTTGTTCTCATTCAGAAACAGTGCTGCAGATGCTCTGAACTATCTGCATGAACTATCCAAATGACGGTGTCACTGCACTGAACCTCCAGAACTTTGGCAGCTGCTGCTGCAGTGGAGGTGCACTCCAACACAAGGATGCTGTGCCATGCAGGAAAGGCAATACTTTTGTAGGAGGCCTTAATTTCATTTCTGATGTCAGGAACCATGAAACCATGAATATGAACTGAACTGCTTTGCTTGAGCAGAGCCGTACCTTTGATTGCAGGTCAATAGCTGGAGCCATGCCTCCAAAGCAAAGCATGGAGGAAGGAAAGGGAAAGCACGGGAAGGAAAATCCAATCATAGAATCATGGAATCATATGGGGTTGGAAGGGACCTCTGGAGATCATCTAGTGCAACCCCCCCCACTGGAGCGGGTCTACCCAGAGCACGTTGCACAGGAACTTGTCCAGGCAGGTTTTGAATGTCTCCAGAGAAGGAGACTCCACCACCTCTCTGGGCAGCCTGTAATAAATCCTAGTATCCTCTGTCCACATTTTAGTGTTATGTAGTTACAAGGACTTCCAAACTCACTACCGCTTAACAAAGAACAGTAAGGAAAATGATTGCCTGAACACTACTAGAGAAATGTCCCAGCTGTTAATTTAGAGTCCAAAGCTAAATAAGTTTTACTAGAGTGAATTTATGACTGCTCATTATTTAACTTAGTCTAGGATCATAATTAAAGATGGTACTCTAAGGCGAATTCCCACTGATGGGAAACAGCATCATTTGAGACTCCAGCAAAGAGTAATCAGACACCTTTGGGGAAGTAATCAGGCATCTGTGAAAGAAAACTCTGATGTCAAGAGCTCCTCACATGGGATGCTTGTTTAAGTGTTGTGAGGCTTGCAGCACATTTAACGAGACAGAAAGGTTAAAGGTTTGGGTTCCCCCCCTCCCCGCTCCCCAAACATTAAAAAAAGTAGAGAGAAAGAAACAATGTTTGATGGTCCTAGTCAGCAGCAAAATAAAATGGGCAAATACTGTTGCACATGGAGTACAACCTAAAACAAGGAAATGAAACACCTTTTCCTCCTGAGCTTCAATGCCTACACCTTTACTGAAGGAGGTAATGTTTTGTAAATACATCTCTGCTTAATGGCACAACACGTGAAAGTAGTAAGGAACACGCAGACTCAGATCCTTGAACTGGATGGACTTTTATGTAAGAATTCTGTCTACTTGTCCCTGAAGAGTAAGGTACACTATTAAGCTGATAAATAATCAGGAATGCCAATAGCACAGCTGCTTGAAAACAGCCCACAAAAAGACATGAGCAAGTATGTGATGTGACAGAGCCACACAGTCCTGAGCCACAGAGGACAGGCCACAGAAGAAAGGAAGCAATTTTAAGAAAGATGGTCATGTGCAAAAAGTCAAACACTGCCACTGTCACCGATACTTACAGTATCTGATGAATATTTTACAAATACATTCCCAGTTTAATATGCCTGTACAGAGAACTTCTAACTTTGCAAAACACTGATGAGCCCTCTTGTTAAATTTTACAGGCCTGATGATCTGCATGATTTAACAGCACAATCCATTTGAATCTCTGAAAGTTCAATCTTCTTAAAAAATATTGTTGTATGATGGCTTATTATCAATCCACCAGTTGCTACAATTACATAGCTGAACAGTATTTAACCCGAACGGTGTATTTCAAACGTAAGATATTTAAAGATAATCTGTATGGTTTCTTGAAACAGCTCCAGGGTCAACTTACAAATTAAGCTCAGCTCATGGGCTCTGATTCAGCAAAGGTCTTATGCGTATGCTTTTATTCCAGGCATACGAGCAGTCCTCAAGAGAACTGTTTTAAATCAGCTTTTGCCAACAGGAGGAAGAAATGAGATAATGGAACCAAAGAAAACTCTTGCTAAATACTAACACAAAAGGAAAACTGGAGTTCTCACTCCCAAGTGAAAAATTAGCCCTCTACATAACTTCAAATTAGCTGAAACATTTTCACCATCTTGTATTCTGATGACTGAAAACACCTTTAAAATTAAGGAAGAGGGAGAGGAGAGTAACTGCAAAACAAAAGGCTGGTAACATTCGTATTGGCTAACAAAATGGAACCAAGTGCACCGACAGTTTTGGTTGACCTTAAATAGCCTTTCCCAGAAGACATTTTATTTACCAAATGCCACCACTTACAGGGCTCTGCAAAGAAAATGCTCAGAGGAACTGGCCTAAAGTGAGAAACAGTTTTCCTCCAGTGTATCTGCAGGTTATGCTACTGGTCAGGGTTCTGTGACCCGAGATAGCTTTGATAACTGGGAGAAAAGACATTCCTGTTTGGTGCCAAACAGCTCTGGAGAGCACATTTGTCAGTGGACGACGGCAGAGCTGCATCGCTTTGTGCTGATCTGAAATTCCCTATTCACCGGGGAATTCTGAAAATTATTCTGAACATTATGCAAATTGTTCTGGGCACATTTTCCTCCAAAATAAGAAGGGCTTACATAACGAATGCTACACTGTTTTCTAGATTAGCAGCACTGCCCACAGACTTAATAGGGTGCGACAGAGGAAACAAATTGCAAAAATTCACACCGACAAACAAACCCAAACTTCCCCTCCAGAGCTGAAGACCATCACAAACCATATCACCTTGCGGTAAGTAAAAGACACATTTGCATGACCTTGCCTTTTCCTACGACACACCAAGCAAAGCAGAGGGCAGGTAGACGAGAGCCAACATGTGACAGCCACTGGTCACGTTGTTTAATGCAACGTGGAAAGCATCGAGATGCAGCCGCGAGGTGTGCAGGAGAATCTGCACAGAATAAATTTGTTATGCTAACCCCACACTGCTGTATTTGTATGCTAGACTGTCTGGCTGAGGAGCGCTCCGTGCACTCGGCTCCTCAGTACTTTTGCATGAATGACACTATATAAAGAGGTACTGTATTTACTAGCTGAATAAACAATAGGTTTTGCTTTCACTCAAGTATTATGACTTCAACTCATTTTATTTATATGTCAGTAGTTCAGAATGTGCAGTGGACCAGGCACATCATCACTGTTCACCTTTGTCAAAGAAGGGGCCAGAAACATCCACGTTGTTATATCTCTGGAAGAGCTATAACTCATCCCTGTAACCTTTGGAGGATACACTACAATCCATTTTGTGTTAGCAACACTGCAAAAATCTATTTATTTTTAAGTTCATGAAAAAAATGCACCTATTTTCAGTGTCCCCTGGTGTGCACACAACCCAAAAAGTGACAAGTTGACAGAGTCGGTACAAAAAGCCTGGCTGCCCAGCGATTAGCCTCTGATAGCAGAAGCTCAAGGGAAAAAAAAAAATAAATCACTGATTCTAGCACCATCCCTGGCATTAGATGGCACACTGAATGCTGTCAGATCATGGGAAAGGCATGTCCCCAACCTGAGGGTCTTGAGCATGTCGTAAACTCAGATTCCCAGGCAGGTACGAGTACAGAGCATTAAAGTACCTGGACTTGAGAGGAGATGACCCAGAGAGAACCTGCTCAGGAAACCAGTCCCCAAGCCTGTAAGGTGTCAAGCACCAGGGATCAAGCTACCTAAACGTGGACTAATGGACTAAAGCTCCCTTGCTTCTGTAGAGTGGCTCACATCATATTAACTAAGCCATGTGTGCTTGGTTGAATCTGGGCCTTAGAGTTGTTGAGGATCAAAGTCAATGCAAATCTTTCCAGTTATTCAAGTCCTCCTTCAGTACCAACACTTCCAACTTCACAATCAGCCCGTTAACTACAAACCTTAGTGTTTGTAATGCTCTGTCAAAATTGTGGGTTTCAGCTATTTACTACGAGGGTGAAAATCACCTAAAGCATTTTTATAATCTTAAAAACCATCCACTGAGGCGAGGAATACGCAGGCACGTGGCCAAAACAGTAAAATATTCTTGAATATTACACCATGTGTACCAGAGGCACCTTGGCTGCACTCAGAATAAAATCTAGTCAGTTTTGTCACTTTTAACATAACGTAACCCATTAACTTTCATCACTGCTCTGGGTAAGTAATATGTACACAGAATATAACTGAAGAAATAAATATTGACACATGTTGCTGGTAAAACACCGATTGAAAACTGCAGGCCAGAGCATCAGAGCGTAGCAGGGTTTCTTCATTCCCAAGATCTCCCTCTCACTTCTGATGTAAATTCTCTGTCCCAAGGCTGCCTTTAATGTACATGAGGTTTGTGTACGTGTATATTATATATATATCTAAACAAGCACGCTCACAGAATAATGAGCCCTGAGAAACACACTCTCCCAGCACTCTCCTGGGAGGGTGAGGTTGCTGAACGCAGCTGTTTTCATGATTCACGCCCTCGAAAAACTACATGCTCTGTGCCTGGCCAGGTGAAAATGCCAGGTATAAAAGGCAAGCCTGTAAATCTGCTTAGCTGCTTCCTTCTGGCAAACTGCCCCTTCTCCTCTTTACCTCTCCCCAGAACTGGTTAAGCACCAAGCACTTCTCAAGACCGAAGACTGGGAAGTACATGTCATTCCTCCTACCTATAAATAACACCATTCAATAAAATAAAGGCAAATAAAGGCAGTAAATGATATTTATTTCTAGTCTTATTTTATCCAGCACACATTTCTCTCAGAATTTTTGATGTGCTCCTCTAGCCAGGGCTGTCTGTGCCAAGGCAATGACTGCAAGCTCTCTCCCACCCCCCTCCATCCAGCTCATTATCCAGTGTCTGACAGAAGCAAGCACCAGCTGCTATACAAAAAGGCATGTGAAACACTTCAGGAAGACATTAGAAAATCACCTGCCTATAAGGAAGAGGTTTTTTCCCTCTGTCACCATTACCAACAGATAGATACAAATGTTGAATTAAAAGGTCGATCCTTCTTCAAAAGTCTAGTTACTGTAAAACTTAAACCCATAACTACATCTGGATACACTATTCCCATTCAAACATCCAATCAATCAGTGCTAATGGGGATGAAATTTTACCTCTGGCCTTGTCCCTTCTTGTTTTCCTTTTGTCAGGCATCTCTAAGGCCCTACAGCCAGTTGGCAGAAACAGGGACATTGCCAGTTTGAGACCCTCATATTCTGGGGCTTTATTGCCACGGCACCTTGTGACAGTGAGTTTCACAGGTAATTACAGGACTCACAGGATTAGTTAATTTATTGACACATACCAACAAGGAATGACTGAATAACCTGTTTTATTTCTTTGGTAGCTCACAGCTACCCTCAACACCATTTGATGACAAAGCAGACCATAAAAATTCTCCTATTAATCAAGTACAAAATTTGTAAGTATAATCTACCTTTCGAAGCTTCTGTGCCGAGTGGATTTTCCAAGATGTCTGTCAGATCTTGGTTCCAAGCATCCTTCACGGCAGACTTAGACACTTTCCTGTTGTTCAGATTTTTCTGTGGTCGGAAGTTATTCCTCAGGTACTCCACGGACTTGACGTGGTCTTGCTGTTCAGTGGTGAATATGGAGTAGAATGCCTCCAGCTGATGACGGCCATCATGGCAGGGGAGAGAAAGGACATCAGTTAGAAAAACAATGTGGTGAAATCTGGGTGGCTGATAAGAAAGTAAAATGGCAGGAAATAAAATGTTGATGCCAAGACTGATAAACCACATGGGAAGTCAGGCTGCCCACTGAAATCACTGCCAACCGTCTTATCTCAGCACAGTGCTTATCCTGTCCAACAAGGGAGAAGGCCTTCTAGCAACCTGTGGACGTCTGCCATGGACAAGGAAACATTTGCCCTTAGACCCCTTGTCTGGAAGGATTTTGTGTGTGACACTGCCATGTCAAACTCTCCTCACTGCTGGCACCCTTTTGTTTTGCAGTAGCGCATCAAAAAGTGCTTCCAGGTCATTCCACCCCAAGGGCCTTCTCCAGGACAGGGCAACGCTACCTTATCTCCAAACACCTTATGAAGTTCAGCTGCCAGGCTGAGCTTCACAGGCAGCTTCTGCAGCACTTCCACAGGAAGGTCACTGCAGTTGTCACACCTTTAGAGGATGGTGTGACCCAAACCCATGAGCCCAGGAGCAGGTCAGGAGCAATCTCAGGACAGTCCAAGAGCCCTGACCTCCCTACCAGCCCCTGTTCCCTCTGTTACCTAACTACAGGGTGAGAAAAAAATAACACAGAATAAATGTATTTAGGCACAGTTAGCACATATTCCTCTGGGAATAAGTTTCCTCTGTTGGATTCAGATCTGAGCTATTTTTAATAAAATGTATTAACTTGTAAGAAAGAACTGTAATTGGAAAACTTTTCTGTTACTTCATATCTTAGTATTTCTTAGAAAGAAATTTCTAGCAAACTAAGGTGAAAATATTTTCAGCTAATTTTTTTCTCACAGCTACCAAGGACAGCATAGCATTTACCAATAGCTTGTTATCATTCAGGTCAAGAACTAGAATTAGTTATGTTGCTGCTGTAAAAACCGAGCAAGACAGAGCAGAGAAGGATTCAGTCCTGATACTGTTTACATCAACATCAATTATGTATATTGATAGTATGGATTTTGGGAGTACAGAATCTGGCCCAAGACTTTAAAAAGTGACTTGAATTAAACTCGTAGCTTAATGACAGGTCACTTTGAAAGCTCCACCCTTGTCATTAAGTGCATCTGCTCTAAAAGCTATGGAACAGAATGTAAGCATCCTGAAACTTGCAACTGGGAAATATTATCATTGTAGCCTCAGTTAATAGTACTGACAAAAATAGTCAAAGGATTATTTTTAACAGAGCAGTTAAGCATCCTGTGCTGAACCAAGAGGCACTCACTACCATTACTTAATTTCCTTTCAAACCAGTAATGAGCACCCTTTTGCTGTTGTTGCCCAGCTCACCCTGTCTGCTGGGCTTGACAGTCCTGGTTATTAGGCTCACATCTGTAAAACTTCTCTGACACCCAGGGCAGGAAGGAGTTGAGTTTTACACATTTCATTTCAAAAGTAAGTCCCACTGGAGTGGGAGTGCATTGAGCCAGCTAATGGAGATACGTATAGGAACGTTATCATTGGGAGCAGCACAAGGATACAGGGAGTGAACAAGGGTGGGCCTGATCAGAACTACTTGTACTCTACAAGCAGGGAAACTGAGCCAGGGGGACAGGAGGTGACAACCAGTGACCAGTTCCCAGAGCAGGCAGGGAGCTCAGGTACTGCTCCCAGCCTTACAGGTGGTCATGGTGGGATCTGGATCGTATTATTACTTTTTAAAAATTTAAGATGAATGCCCTATTCCCTGGTTCCAGCTGCAATTTTCTCTGATTCTTCAGAAATACATCTTGAAAAATTTTGAAACCCTGTAAGAACCCGTTTCCCAATTCTTAGCATTGATGGATGTGTTACAAAAGGGATAAAGGGACTATTATCTTACAATTTTGTCTTACGAAAAATACCCAATGCATGATCCTACTATGCCCTTCTATGAAAGCACAGACCAAAACTCCTGTGAATATTAATGTATCTTTAGCGCTTCACACACTGGAAGCAGTTTTGATGAAGCCAGCTAACAGGGCTTAAGGTTACTTTATAAAAGCTCAAGAACTTGGGTAGCAACTTCTCTGAAGTCAAGTCTCTAGGCTTACACTTCCATGACATTAATTGAATTTTTAAACTTTCAGAGAGAACTTTTAAAATATTTTCTTCTGCCATGCTACCTTGGGGAGATAAAATTGCATTTTAAAAATTGCCAATTCAAATATGATTTTTAACCTTCTCCTTTTTATATGTTGAAGTATATATAAGTCATTTCAACTTGATTTTTACTATAAAAATATTATCTACCACAAAATGAGAAATTAATTTGTCTATAGCTGCCAGAAAAAAAAAAAATCAGAGCTGCAGTCAAGGAGCTACATTCATGCTCTTCAAGGAGTACAAGAGCTCCCGTTCAGAAGAAGAAATGAAAAGCTCTTATAAGACTATTGTAGATACAGGGAAACCTGATCTAAAACTCCAAGTCATGTAATTACAAACCATTAAAGCCTGATGTGCACAGTTTTCTAAGGGTTGGGTATACAAATTGCAATTAAAAATACTGAAACCATTATAAGCACAATGAGATACTCTGAGGTATGCATTACAAGAGATAATGCCGTGCTTTGGGTCATTGAATGCACTTAGCTTTACAATGCATCTGCAGGGTGACACGGCTTGTCCTGTTTTGATGTCTAATTATCGGGAAAGATGACGATGATGGAGCACTGAGAATAAAATAGAGAAGCTTCCTCAAATGGACCTCTTCAGTACTGTCCTTTTCACAGCAAGGTATTTTGCACAAAAGCAAGGATTTAATTGGAACAGCAACAAAGCTTAAACAATATCACTTTCCTCCTCTGGGATTACAGGCTGCTTCACGGGGTTTGTGATAAAGAAGGTTAAACTATGGCAATGGATTATGTTGCACCATTTCTGTCAGAAGAACAAATAATAATCATTGCTATGGCAGGGTGGCAGCCTCTTAAAATACACCCATCTAGAGCTGCCAAGGGGAAGAATACTATTATTTATTCCACATGTGCTGTAGTATCAATGAAAGTCTGTCTATACACAGATTTCCCAGCCCTTCAACCACACATGCATGCATAAAGCAGCACAACACCAAATTTTAAAGGCTGGGCTTGACACAGTTACTATTGTACAGCATAGAAAAGGAGCTATGCCAGGATAAAGTACCTTTCTACCATTAGAAGAATGGCCATAATTGGTATTTACCAGTTTATTTGCGTTTATTAAAAAAGAAAAAATGAAGTCATGACCCACCTGATGCATATAGAAGGTATAAAACTGAGCATGGGCCAGCCCTCGCAGCCACCAAATAATAAACAGTAAACTTATTGATGTAGTGAGAAGCTACAAGGGATTGCAAGTATCCTGCAGGCAAGGACAGAATTCAAAATGATCTCGACAATCAGAGAAATAGACTGATAAAAACAAAGGGTTTGATTCAACGGGGACCATGTGCTAAGGGTCCCACGCTTCGGTGAGAGCCGTGGGCTGCAGGGACATGGGATGTGCCCAGCGCTGCCAGAGAGAACCCCTCGAGCAAAGGGGTTCCTGCTGCCCGGGAGCTGATCATGGGCAAGAACATCATACTTTTGTGAAAAAAGGCAAAATAACACCAGCACGGATGGCCAGACACATGAACTCTACCATGTCCCTCAGCCATGGTGATTGCCTACCACCCTTTTGAAATCTTTCAGAACAGGCACCTGTCAGTCATGATCACCCGGTGAACTATTTGCTTATGCTTTACAGAATTATTGCATTTTAAAAGTTTGTTTTTAGTGGCTTACGTCAGATGAAGAAAAGGAAAAGACTAACTTCAGCAGGATAGCTTTCTAAACACAACAATTTTACAATGTCAAAATACACTCAACTGGCAAAGATCTGACTCCATCTAGCCATTACTTTATCGGTTCATTCTTCTCCAGACAAATCCCAGACACTGCGCCTATTTGCATTAAAAGCTGCTATGTGCTAATTTTAAAGATTTGTGCACCAGCTCTCTAAGCACATAATGGCAACTTTACTGTGTTATAAAAACAGTTAAGCATGGAGAATTAATGGAAAGACGTCTTTTCTAATGTAATTAGTTCAAATTACTAAATCTGAGCAGAACTGAAATCACTCACTTTACTTTGAAAATAAAGTTTCAATTACAAAGAATAAAAAGGAACTCCATGTAAATATTTTCACCGTAGCTTAATTTAATCTTAACAAAAACAATACCAAATAAATCACTGAAAGGAAACTGGGTTTCATGTTGTGCTGTCTTCTTGAGACTGATGGCTTATATTCAGAAACAATATTACTTAAGAAAAAAATAAACATCACCGACACTTCCTTTTTTGTCAACAGAAACGTTTTTTGTCCTCAAAATTAAAACGTCGAGTTTTGAGAGCACAGTCTTAAAGAGGGGTGAATCAAGAGATGGACTTCACTAACAAAAGAAACACACCTGACGGTAGGAAATGGGAACGGGCTTCCGAAAAACGATCCACTCCACAATCTCGCTACACGGAGGGGTAGTCAGAGAACCCGCGTAGCGGTAGTAGCTCCCCAGCGATGTCGGCAGAAGGTCCCTCAGCACAAAGGGATCCAGAAAGGTCTCCTTCTCTGTGGGGAAGATTGACAAGTAGAGTTACACTTTTTTTTTTTTTTTTTTTAAATGTGTCTTTAAAACAGACATCACATGGATAGGCAGCCTAACAAGGTGTAATGGCAACAACATATTTTATCATATATATATATATATATAAAATGAAAGATGAAAACAGCCTATCAGGAAGGCTCTGTAAGAGTTGATGGGTTGATTATTAAAAGAGCAGCCAAAAGGCTAGTCAAATCTATACTGTACATGCATGCTCCTACTCAGAAGGCGTGCAGGTGTGAAATGCCCTTGTTATCCCACTGGTTCATGCTGACGTAGAAATGACACCATATTCAGTGGCTTCACCACTCGGCAAATGGCTCTTCAGCTTGATGGCACTGAGGGTTCACCAAGACCCATCTGGGCCTCTGTGGTCTTCCTTGCTGCTGCCCGACTGAAGAGCATGGGGTAGCATACCCACCCCTGCCCTACGAGTGGGGAAAAGGGATGCAGGAGTGGGGTCAATCCCTCCATGGGTTGCTGAGGTTGGGGAGGCAAAGCCATGTTGCTCAGCCAAACTTCTCTGGGAGCTGTCAGGGAGATGAGCTGAGGAGCAGGGCTATAGGACATCTCTGAAGCTCAACGTGGTGCTCCAAGCAGCACCCAGCCAGTGCTCATTTGAGACTGCTTGCACCTGGTCACACCGGCATCACGGGGGGTGCTGCTGTGTGCAGTCAGCACAGCCCCAGAAATATGTTCCAGGGGCAAACCCACTGCCTCTTCTCCCTAGTCCAAGAGACTCCTTCCCAGGGTCCAACAGTCTGGGGACAAACTCTTTCCTCTGAGAAGCTCTCTGGACAGCCTGAAACACAAACCTAAGCACCGAAAGTATTTAGCTTCAAGTAACAGTGACAAGCTGGTAATATTTAACACTGTAAAGAAAAATAAATAAATGAGGGAACAGCTGCAGGCAAGACAATTTCCCTGCCATCCCCGAGCATTTATCCTCTGCAATTTATGTTGACTCACAGGCCGAAGCTCCCTCCCAGCCTGTGCAGAGGTGTTCACTGCCTCAGGGCATGCTGACATGCCAGGCTCTCCCATACATCTCTATTCCTCACGTTCTATATTCTTCGTGCCTCAAACAAGAGCCCACATTTGGGTAGCAGGAACTCGTGTCTCAGAGCTGCTAAGCAAGCCCGCTCCCCCTGCAGCAGAGCGGAGAAGCAGGTAGGCTGGAGATTGACACACACATCTTCTAAAATCAGAAGGAAAAGAAAAAGGATGAAGTCTGCAGAATTCACTTCCACAGCATCCTACAGTTTTCTGGAAGTCTTGATCAAATCAAGAGTTTCTTAAACCTCTGAGCAGCAGTCTGGTAATCAGGGGGATTTTTTTCCTCTGCTGCTGCTGTGAGGTGCAAATACACGATGCACTTTAGACATCTTCTGTTCTTCTGCACAATATCAACAGGTGTGCAATGTCTTCATAGCCTTTAGCGTTCTAAAATATGAGTAATTCTATTAAAGTATACATCGTGACAGAATGCTGCAATCTCTTAATTAACAATTTCTTTCCTTCTAATCCAAGCAGATATCAACCAGTTCTGCATCTCCAAAAAGGAAACAAATAAATAATAAACCACATTTCTTCCTCTTCATAGCATACCTCTGGGAAAAAAGTGTGCTTAGATAATAAATACTAAAATATATATGATTGGCCAAAGTTCAGAGAGATTCTAATCAAGAAGTCATAATCACAGCAAAAGGTCGTATTTAATTTGATTGGCTTATTTTTATGCAGGAAAAATTGGTTAGAAAAACCGCAAACTCAGTCACGGGCTTTGGTTTCCAAAGGCAGCACAGACACATCTTCACAGCAAAATGACATGAGTTTGCTATTTAAGAAACTGCCTCTCTCTATGTGGAAGCTGAGCACACGCTGGACCACTGTGAATCCCAAAGTATTTGAACATGCAAACCATCCTCTTTGCAATAACAGCCGATGACTACATCCGAAATAGATGGGAGGCAGAGGCATATTTTAAAAATGCATGTAAGAAAAAAAAAAGTTTCAGTTAAAATTAACAGTTTAACTATTTTTAACTTTTATAACCTTTTATTTAGAATGATGGAATCACTTAAGATGCTGGATAAACATTCTGTAAGAAACCAAGAATGTGGAATATCCCTTTATCAAAGGATGGCAGGAGAACGAAGCTCATTTTACACTTTCAAGGATTTCTGTGCCATATGCTGACAATATTATATTTTAATAATTAATTGTTCATCAAAGGAAAAGATGAAGAACAGGGATGCTAAATTCAAAGTTATTCAAATTGCAAATATGAATAATGCATGACTTTTATATTAAATACACACTGTATTAAGTAGTCTACATTTCATCCAACTCTGTCTTTCATTTTTAAACATTTTGAACTACAATATGAATAATCAACCAAGGGAAGCTTATTTAGACAGAGAAATACCTTATTTGAATGTAAACTGGAAGTATCCGACTATGATTGAATTTTGGTTATCAATTAGGGAGGGTTTTTTCTTAAGCATTTGGAAAGTCAGAGTCAGCTATGAAAAAGAATCGTTCTTGAGGAAAAAAGTAGCTTTGCTAATACACAGTTTAAGTGGGGCAGGGTGTACTCGATCTAATTTTTCATGGCTACAAGCAACGCTGTAAGTTTTCAGTAATGAATTCCAAAGATTAAAATTAAAAAACACATATAATTGGATTAAAATGACTACTAAAATAGATGATAATCAATTGATTACGCTTTAATAACCTAGTACTTTTGAAAACAGATAATTCATTTGTATCACTTCTATCTAGATGCATGGTGCAGCTTTAGAAACCAGAGTCACAAACAAATCTTCACAAGAAGCTTAAAGAAAACGGGACTTAGAAATTCAGGAGTCTGCTTTCCATATCCTTCAGGAGCATATAGAAACAGTAAATTCCATGAAGTTATGTTCCTAAGAGCTTGAGACTTTTTTGAAAATGGGATTCTGAAGTCACGTCACTTTTAAAACTTCAACCTTAAATTGGTTACTCTTGCTGCTAAAACTGTAAGGAGAATACTTTGCACACTAATCAACAGCATATACACAATATACATATATATATATAAAATATATAATACATAATATGTACATAGAGAAATGGCAAAGAACAAGGTTGGAAATAATACCAAACCTTTCTTCACTGTCTCTTATGACCATCTCCTATTTCCTGTTTTCAGTGCTTGGAACAGGCACCAGTTGTGCCCAAGAAGCTGGGAATGGACTGAGCAGGGTGAGGAGTTCCTGGGGGGAGAAAGTGCACGAGGCTGGGAACTACATGATCTACCAGGTGGCATTTACTGACAAGTACTTGGAAAAACCTGGCAAACCAAAGCAATAACATGCACCAGTGAAAATGTGTGTTCACATGCGGTGTGAACCACCACAATCGATGCTGCAAAACTGATCCATGAGCCACCTACTCGTTCTTACACATAAACCAGAGCCCTACACCAAAGCTGTCTCTCCTGCTGCTCCTCGTCCTATCTCTGCACCCAAACACAGACAGTCACCCAAGACAAAAAAGAAACAACCATGAATTTGGAGCCCTAGAGATCTTAACCCTAATGACAGGCCCTCGAACGAGGGAGCATTCCTCTGGGAAAGCAGCAACAAAGGTGCTGCTGCAGCCACCGCTCCCAGGCGATGCGGAAAAGAGCAGCACCTGAAAGATCCACCCAGATGTCCCACTAATGCAGAACAGCCAATTATATCAAGAATCATAGAATTGTCTAGGCTGGAAGGGTCCTTAAAGATCATCTAGTCCAATCACCAACCTAATTCTGACAAAAAATAAATAAGAAATAAAAATCACAAAACTATATTCCTAAGGACCATGTCAACCCGTCTTTTGAACACCTCCAGGGATGGTGCTTCAACCCCTTCCCTGGGCAGCCCATTCCGATGCCTGATAACCCTCTCCATGAAGAAATGTTTCCTAATATCCAATCTAAACAAACAACGATTCTTTGTTTACAGCACCAAGACTCGTAAAAAACTGTTCACTCTAATATTTCCAAAGGAAAAATTAGCAAGTACCACAGATTCATTGTTGACAATTAAGACAATGAATGTGACATTTAAACTACTGAGTGTTCCACAACATAAAAGGACAATATTGTATTTTAACTCTTACGCTCATGAAAAAGAATAAACAGAGCCAGCTGGTAATAGATCTGACCTTCTGATACAATATCCATGTCTACCTCCCATAATAGCAACGTGAAAAGTAACGCCCAGCATACTCTTTGTTTGGGCTGGTAAATCTCATTATTCTGTATGTGCCATTTTTTGTACAACCCAACTCAAAGGCATAGCAATTGCAGACATGCTTTAAAAAGCTGACCTATTTACACTTTTTTTTATTTGCCAAGGCATCACCAGTAGATATGAACTAATATGGAATTATGCACAATACTTTTCCAAGCAGAACTAAAAATCAGACCTTGAAACAGATACCAGTAGTGAATCTCCATCAACTACTGCAGTTTTTACAAGCTGATGCCAACAAATACTATATTGCAAGAGCCATCAGTTGAATGTTTTGAGTTCAAAGACTGACTTGCTAAAAACGCATTCTGTAAGACGGTAGATAAAGATAGACCTGAATTTTAACCAAATCACTGCAGAGTAAAAGGCTTCTTGAGATACACAGGTAAACAGCACACAACTATCCGTGATCAAACCCCCTTTTAAATCTAACAGGAACTTGGATTGGAGATCACAAGAAAATAACTATATGCCAAGTCCATTTATATCTCACGGAATGCTTTGAGACTTTCATCATGCTTTTCTGTAAGAAAACAGGAACTTGGCTGCATTGAAAACAATATCTTAAAATGAGCTTATTTCCAAAATTAACGTATGTGCAATGCTTGATAGGTGGAAACGTCACCCAGCTACACTTTGAATAACTGAAATCTGCAATACCGATATGAAGAGCTTTGAAAGTCTCCCAAATTTGTTCAATAATGTTACTGCCAATTTCATTTCCACAATGAGCCAAATCATTCTAAAGCTTCTGCATTCAAATATTTAAAAAGCAAACACACAAAAATAATCAAAAGGACACCGTGCCACACACCCACTGAGCCAGAACTCCCCAGATACAGCCCACTGCACACCAGAACCAGGCACCAGACTCATGGTGATGATTTTAAAAATGAGGTTACAAATATTATATGTTCCTTTAACTGAAAAGATGAGCAGATGAGTACTCGCTGTGTAAATCCAGCATGAAGAGCAGTTTCTGACAGTCCTCTGTACTCAGGGTAATTCTTGTATTTTATTGTGCAATTATTTTTCTCACTTTTATTTAGTTTTTTAAAACCCAATGTCTCTGCTGAGCAATGTAAGGAACCGTAAGGACATCGAAAGCACAGCATGGTGGGGAGGGAGGGAATGAGATAATAACACAGTCTTGCAAACTAATTTAATCTGAGGTAACCAGTGAGTGGTACAAAAAATAGGAGGAAAATAAAAAAAGGCATGTCTCCCATGCAAAAAACAAGGCTGAAGTTGAACATTTCCATGCCAGATGTCAGTGTCAGGCCTAATTCTTCTCACTCCCTTTCTTAAGACAGCTTAGAATGAAAAGGTTTAGCTGGGGAGAAGAGGTCTTTACCCTTTAAAGAAGTAAAAAATAATTTTGAACCTTTAATGCTTAACCGCTGCTGATGCAGGGCTTGGCAGAGCAGCTCTTACCACCCTAGTCTGATGTGAGACTTCTTCAAGTTTCGCAAAAACCTAACTGGAGGCAGAGGTACATGTGGAGACAAGACTGGAGAGACACAGAAAATAAAAAATACAGAATGGGCACCAGTCATTGGAGGCAAAAGAAACTGTGATGAGGAGTTTAGAGGAGAAGAGGAGCCCTGAAGCAAGCTGGACCCTGGCAGAGGGAGCGTGAGGTGAGGCTGAAGTGGCCAGAGGAGCGTGGGCTCTTCATGTCTGCTCCAGCAGAGCCAGAACAAAACCACCCCTCTCAAAACCACCATTCCCACACTTCACCACCCCTCTCTTCTCAGCAAATGTCCTCAAAACCAACCAGCAAAACACCCAGCTCCTTCTGCTTGCAGATGCTTTGTTCACATTCACCATCAAGCTTAATTCTCAACGTTTGAGTTCTTATCCCTGCAATCTTCTCTTTGTTAGTCTGAATTAGTTTTTTCTGTGCAATATATTCATTCCATGCCAGCTCGCTGGTCTTTACTCAGCCACGACCAGCATTGCTTTCTGCAGACAGGTGAAGGACCAGAGATTTCCAACGCTTCCATCATTTATTCTTTTAAATGATACAGACCCCTGCAGCTATGCACAGAGCTGCCCTATATAAAGGTGTGAACTTATCACCTCTGCTCTCATCTTCATTTCCCACCTCCCACCTCCTTCCCTTTGCTCCACAGCCATCGTGTCCCGGCCCCTTTCACACGGCTACTCTGACTGTGAACACAAGAAGAGATCAGAAAACAAAGGAACATATCCAGATCATCCCCGAGGAAAGAGAAATGCTCCTCCACGTTTCCTTCTCAGTTTAACACATCGCGCTGCTCTCCTTTTGATGGCCTTCCTTGTTCCAAATTGGGTTGCTACTTTTTTCAAAGTTTTACTTTAAAAGACAGGGCCCCACAGTAGCACTTCTCACCCTCACCCCCACCTTTCTTCTCTGCAACCCCTGGATATTTGGTGCAGAAAGCAAACAGCTTGTCAGGTGGTGTTATGGTTAAAGTTAAAAACAAAAGAGAAAACCTGTCATGCTGCTAATGGTGTTTTCTTGTTATTATGCCTTCTGGTGTGATAGATCCACAGGGTAACTAACACTGTCTGGATTGTCTCCTTTTTAGTGCTGATTTATTTTAACAGGTTATTCACTGCCTTTTTGCCTAGGACAAATGGAGAGATGTGCAACATATTTATTGTCTACCCTTTTTCATTATTAAAGCGACTCTGTTTCCACTGTATTTTGGTAGGGTCTCCCTAGCAGCCCCTGAAACTTTGGTGGTCACCAACAACTTGCCTGAACACCTCTCGCCCACCTCAAGGGAGACTCAAGATCACGCTCTGCTCCATGCTGAGCTTAAGTTATGGCATTTTAATAGTACAAAGGCAGAAGAAAAAAGCAAGGTATTTTTCCAAACTCCCTTTTAAATAAACAAAGGTTCCTCTCTTCCCCTCACCCCACCCCACGCTCGCAAACAAGCAACAGATGCCATTGATTCACTTTGTAGCTAAGCTTTTGATCTGGCTGCACTTTGATTTTCAGTGCTCACTTTTGACAAGAAAGGGAATAAGAGCCCCATTTTTGTGACATTAATAGAGGCTTTTCTGCTGTGGTAATTTATTTGTGCTCTGCTAATAATTTTCTGCTGATCCGTGTACATTCGTGGTGACAGACACGGAGAACAGGACAGAACGACAAAACATGGTTTCCATCACCCTGCAAGATTTTTTCACAAAGGGCCTGGAACAGCGTGGGCTGCTGCTCCCTCTGCCAGAGTAAAGCAGGACCACGCAGAGCACCCGTCCCCAGGCTGGGAGAGGGCAAATGCTCTGCAGCCTCCAGCACCGGGCACTGCCCTCAGGATGGACATCAGGCGAGGAGACTCATTTTAATGCCTTACAGACTGCTTTCAGGCAGAACAAGAAAAAGGCATCTCTGAGAAGCTTACATACAAAACAGCACTAAAAAGGGCAAGTCAATGCCAGCAGAGGTGGGAAAAAGCAATATTTCTGTGCAATACCTCCACCCTGCTAGGTGCTCCTCTGAGATCTTGCTGAAGCATGTGGCAGACAAAAGCTTCACTAGCCATTTTAATGCAAATCAACTGCATAAGACATAATCTGATACTTCACGTTCTCCTATTCCCAAAAGGGCATAATCTTTCTCTCTGAAGTCCCAGGAGCTGCCTCAGCTCCTGCACAAGAGCAGCTCTGTCCTTTCCTGTGCTCCTCAGCATCACGAGGAAGGATGAGGAGGAGAGGGGCTCAGAGCAGGGCACCCATGAGCACATCAGTCACAAAATAGAGGCAGAGAAGTTTGATTTGCAGCACCACGACTGGGCCACATGTGGTGCAAGTGCAGCCAGGCACTAGTGACTTTATTACTGTACCTAATGATCCAACTTCAACTAAGGACGTGCATCGTCCCACCCGCCCCAGCATCGCTGGAGGCTTTTCCCATCAGCTTCGGCGATGAGGAGAGCTTTTGAGGAGGAGCCAAAAAGGAACTCTCAGTGGTCAGAACTGAAAGGTACCAGCAAGCTGGCATCAGAAGATGTGCATCACGCCTGCCTGTTCCCCATCCCCTCTGCAGAGAGGTCTGCAGGCTCCCAGCTGTCAGTCCCTGGTGGGCGCCGCGGCAGACGCACGCTGGCGGCAGGGAAAGCAGGAGCGAGAATAGCAGGCACCTCGCTGGCGGGAGGTGTGACAAATCCTTGGCAGAGCACAAAACCAAAAGCAATTTTAAAATCAGCAACAGGCATCTGACAGCTCTGAAAAGAGCCTCCTTGGCGTTCCTCTGTGCCTTCACAATGCTCTGCGAGGGCGGATGCGGGAGCTGAGGAGCGTTGACGTGACGGGAACGTACTGTTCGTCGGGAAGATGCGGGGCAAACCGAAAAGCACTATCATTGATCCAAACATTGTTAGGCTGTTTGGTACATCACTGGTTTTCCTTCCAGCTAAGAAACTTTACACAGTTGCTCATGTAAAATTAAGCTTAATGTGGCAATAAGATTCTACAAAATTATGCCTGGAAATGAGGGGAAAAAAGTGAACTCTGAGCAGCGGCTAAGCCTGTGTTGATTTTTATGTGTGTGTTCCTCACGCATTGTTACCGAGCTGGTGACACTGTGAAGGGCACAATTATTTATGTTCCATCAAATTAGTAAGTAATTCAAATCCCTGATGAAATCTCAAGCAAAAATCACTTTCACTTCCACAGAAAGTCCTTCTGACACTGAAATTGTTCACTTACCCCTGGAAGGGCACTGTAGGAATATGCAAACTTCACAGAAAAAACAAAAAGCTATGGCTAGAAAAATGAAAAAAACAGCTCACTGCTCATCAGTACCATCCCTACTTCTAAGTGAGGGTCTTTCGAGCTGTCATCATTATGGGGACAGGCCAGTGTGAGTGTCCTATACTGTGTGACACAGAGTGTGGTCCCCATATAGACCAGTCCTTCTAGCACCAGCACAAGGCACATGACGAAATGAGGATGAGTGTTTGCGTGGGTGTGTAATTTTCTCTTTGAAAAGTGAATGATTGTGAGGAAGGAGTGACTGACCTGCACAACTCAGGAAGGATGCTCTGCTGGTTGGAGGGAACGAGATTCAGAAAACTGAGGAAATCTTACTTAATTAGGCATGTTGAGATGAGGCACATGGGAGAAACAAACCTGAGGGGCTGGTGACCTCCCCAGACAGTAGAGAATATATGAACATGGCCTAATTTAAAAGCAAGATGGTAATCTCAACATTCATATGTATTCTTGATTTTTACATTTATAGGTATGTGGCCATGTATCATGATGATCACCTAAAAACAACGTGGGCATGGAAATGTTCTAAAATGCACAAGAAACTTTAGGTTTCAATTTTGCATTTCTCCAGCTCCTTTTGTTGGCTCCCTGCTTGATCCAATCACTCTGTCCAAAAACCACAAGAGTTTTCCATTGTAATTCAGCCAAAAAGTCTGTGTTGCCTTAGGGTCCCAGTTGAATGCAGCCAAATGGAAGGCAGGAAGAACCTTTTCAGATAAATTCATAAAAATGTGCTCACGCAAGATGTAAGTAAATTACATCAAGAAAAGAAATGAGGGTGTCTGCAATAAAAGCTCACATCTTTACTATTATGCTATGTAATAACATTAAAAGAGAGATACGATATAAGAATTCTTCACTGAAGCATTCCATCAATATTTAACTTGAAGAGAACAATTTCTTTGAACAACTACTTTGTAGGAGGAAATTCCCTTACTCTGGCCACCAAAAGAGCCTTAGAAAAGGCCTTTAATCAGAGCCTTTGAAACAGGAAGGAAAGCCAGATTTTCCTCTTTTTCTTCCTTAATGTTTTGAAAAGGAAACAAGCTATTGAAATATATCAAGTGATTTCCTTTACTTGAAACACTAGCAGCCTTCTGTGCATTGTGAGCAAAACAAAAATAAATGCCTTTTATCCACCCAGATTTTGCTGCGGGTAGGCAGCACTAAGATGGACTAATCATTATGTGGTCAGGGAATCACAACCTCAGGACTGTGTCACATCCTACCCAAACAATTATTTTTGGGAATAGAATAATACCCTTAGGAGACACTGGCATGATTATCCACTAGTGGCTATTTTGGCTGCAGAGTGAGGAGCAAGAGAAGGAGCAGCAAGAACCTGATGAGATGGCTAAAAGCATCAGGCTTGCAGGGGGTAGAGTGTCTTCAAATCGAAGGCAGGTAGAAAACAAAGGTAAAAAGAGATCCTGGTCCAGTTAAATGGCAGCTTGACTTCAGTGTGAAATTACACAGCTACTGAAAAATCCTTGCAGCCCAACTCGTCCTCGCTTTAGTTTTGTGAGTGTGTTTTGTTACCCAGTGGGAGCTAGATAATAACATCTATTTTTGTGGAAAGCAACACAGTTTTTCAGCTCGGTGTGTTGTTTTTTTTCACAGCAGAACACTGCAATTTATAAACAGCAACACCTATGGAAAATTCTCTAAATGAAGGACTTTATGGTATGTTATCATTTAACCCCTATTTTTCATTTCCATTGGATTTATTGGTGTTCCCAGCTGCAATGTTAAATGACTCTGAAAGTAGAGCAATTAATCCAAAATCCTATTTGTTTTAATCTAACACTGTCAACTAGTTTTAGGTTTGCAGTCAAGGGAAAAAAAATGTTTGTTAAGCTCTACAGCACTAGCTAATGTCTAAAGACAATCCTCAGAAAAGGTGCAAAGATGTTTTATCACAGCACTATAGATGGGATGGAGATTTATTATAGTACTAGCACCATTCCAGCAGATGCCTTTTGAATTACAATGAGATTATTAAAACTTTACAAATCATTATATTAAAACCTGACAGGAGTACTTTGGGAACTGGAGCATCTTGATGTCATTGCTAATGATGCATTACCTGTGATAAGGTTTCAGGAAAATTCCTAAGTAAAAACCGGTTATAAAAGTATAAAATATATTAATATTTATTTCAGTACCTGCTATAAGTTCAAGGATAATAGGTTTATATGCATCAGAACAGCCGAATGATCGTATTTATGTCAGCATTAGAAAGATGTTCATCTGCTGCAAAGTTTAATTAATTTTCACAGATAGTTAATTTTCTGTTTCATTATCAGCTCCCTAAATTTGAAAGACAAATAATTTATAAACAAATAGAAACTTCAGAGAGGAGTATTTTTAGAGCAAACAGAAGATAAATAGCAGGAGTGAAGCATCAACACTTCCTTCAAAGTACTAATATGAATGATATATTGTAGTAGGTTTTGATTGATAACTTACACATTGTAGAGCACTGACTGAAAAGAAACAAATTGTTTATTGTTAACCCCAACCCATTTTCAGGTAACAAATGACTCCGATCTTTAGCAATGAAATAATGGCTGTGATGCCCTTAAACATCAGTGAATGAGGAATGTGCAGGCTGAGTCCTTCCAAGGGTGACCTGATCCCTTAAGGACAACATTCCTGCCCTTCTCCCCTTCCTGGCAAGAAGAAAGTTTAAGCAGCTACTTACCGTGATGTACGACGCCCTTCAACCCATGGATAATGGGATCCAGTGCTGGATTGTCCCTCTGACTGACCTACATGCAAAGGATACAGGATTGGTTACATCTACTCTGTAATCAAGCAGAACAGTCTCAGTTTAATCTTCTAAAGAGAGAAAAAAAAAAAAAAAAGATGTTATCTAACAAGCTGCTTAGTTCTCACATTTACAATGCCTCTTCATCAAAAGCCAAAGATACATGGTGTAATAAAATAAAGTAAGGAAGGTTAAATCAAAAGAAATGATCCTCTGAATTCATTAAAACATTAGCCATATTATCAGCCCAGCAAAGCCTAGAAACAGAGATGATTTTTCTCCATCTAATTCTGCTTTTATAGAGGAAAACTGCTATGATAAACAGAAGTTGTCTCAGACCAATTCATCCTTTACTGATATGGGAATAAATCTGGTGCCGCCACTGAAATCAGTGAAGCTGGACCCCTTTCAGCTGTAATGGAGTTGGGCCTTGGCATCTCTTTGCTATTCATATTTTTACATTTATTTAATTTAGTGCCACTTGGATAAAGGAGAGAGAAAAAAAGCTTTGCGAGAGGATCTAGAAGAAAGCTCACATTTTGGACAATGCAATTGCCTGCACTGCCAGACAAAACCCTGGTATCCTGAAGTATTTCTTCTATCACCCACCAATCGCCCATGTCCCCATAATGGTGAGAACCAGCACCAAAGAGAGGAGGAGAAGGCAGCAGGAAGGATTAACCCCGTTTAGCACCACAACTTCCAAATTAAACCCATCACTTCAGTCACTTGTAACACAGCCAAAGAACTTACAACCAATAATGCTTTCTTTTTTTAACCTTGAAGGCCTAACTCAGAATTTCTGCGAATGTATTCCTTTATTTAAGATACTTGCCAATTTACTTTTGGGAGACAAATACTGGCATGTACCTCACTCATGTGGCACATTTTTCTTTTTTTTTGCCACCAGACAGTACCAGAAACTTGACCAGCGTTGATCATTTTTGGATGGACTGCTCCCAATGGGCATACACACTGAATGCGAAAGAGTTCCTCTGTACTTTGCTGCCTGCCCATGATCTCAATGTCATGAGGAAAAAGAGTTTAACCACCTTATGGCCATGTATTAACAGATGAGGAAAGGAGTGGAGACAAAAGAAGAAATCCCTGAGAGAGGACATTGTGCCCAACAGGAAACACACTATCGCGTGAAGCACAGAACCAGCTTGGAGGAAGAGAACATCATTGATTCCAGCACATCCAAAAATGCGTTATTTAAAAAAAAAATTACAACTTTTAATGGCCTCAGGAGAAAACTGGGATCCACTGCCCAAGTTTCACAAGCACATCTCTTCTCATCCTTCCTCCCCGTGACTAATTAGGAATCTTAGAAACATCATTATCTTCTTAGCCAACTGCAGTGAGAAAACCCACAACAAACCACCTTTCTTTTTTCTATTTGTTTGGCCTTTGAACTACTCTGCTGTGTTCAGGACACATTTTCATACTCTTGTCTAGAAACAAAATGGTTTGGTTTTGTTTGGTGTTTTAAATGGAAATTGAAGATCCTCTTCTCATCACAGTACTCCAGAACTTGCCATGATCAGGTAGGGCAAGATACTCAATAAAATTGTGAAAGTAGCAACAGCAGCTTTGAAATATATACAGCTTAGATGTTACTGGCAATAATATTATTAGCCCTGAAGGCTGTAAGCTCTTTGAAGCATGAACTTTTATATGCCCAAAGGGGTGCTCTGTACACTTTGGATGCTGTATAAATAATAATCACAGCACACTGAACCCAATGACCCACTTTGTAGGTTTTGTCTGGCTTTTGGCAAATCAACAGTAAACACTAAAAATGCAGAGCTGTTTCAAGACACGTTCCTGCACCTTTTACATTTATTCAGGTTTCTCCGAGCCATGACTACCACTAAAAAAAAATAATTAAAAAAGCTGCGAGCAATTTAGTAAAAGACTGTATGAAAAACTTACATTGGACTTGAACGATGTTTTATTTATTGCTGCCTAACCATGAGTTGTAAAGAGTTTTATTTTGTTCACTTTGTTTTTATTTCTGGTGACAGCTGCAATCAGTTTGAAGAAAGCAAATAGATGGAAAGAATCCTAAAGGTTAAAACTCTTCCTTTTGGGATTTTCTTTCAAAGTAGATCAATTCTTAACCTCAGCCTCAGCAGCGCCCCTTTAATCTGCTGAGGTGGTATGCCTATATAGATCCAGCCACATAATCTTTTTGATAGCATATTCTGCAAATGTACTGTGTTCTTCTGTAGCATGAAATCAACAGTCATGTTGTTATTTCTTTGGAGGCTGGATAGCAAATGCTCTATGCATCTGTAATCATATTTTCTCCAAGAGTATGGCGAGTGGGATTTCATGTTTCTTTAAAAATCACATGCAAACAAGTACCACTTGCGGAGATGTCAATTCAGACCTGTATGGGATATAGGCTTATTTTCCTTCCAGATGCTTCTCCCCTTTTTCCCTTGTGCTTACACACTGTTCTCCCACACCTCACTACAACTGCTTCAGGATCTTGGCAAGACCATTAGAAAAGTGCCCAAAAGTTTTCTCATTTTGTGGTTCAGGCTTCAGAGCAAAACTTTTCTTACATCTTTTTTTCTTCAAGTTTTAAAAAAAAAACCCAAAACCCAAAAAACCCTTGAATTTCCTCTCTATTTTTTTGCACCTCTCTGTACCCTTTTTCTGCCTGCATTCATAGAGAAAAGGAGGTTTCTGAAACACAAATGTCAAATTCTATCCCCATTGCTGTATGTCTCTGGTTTAGCTGGCCTGGAGCTACCATGCTGGTTGAGATCAGAGATTCACCCATATAAAAATCCTGTCTCTGACAACAGCTGATACTTAAAAGAAAAGAAGGGGAAAAAAAACCAGAATGAAAAAAGGGACAAAAATCTCTAGAAAAAGAAGTGTCCTTCTGACCTCCTTTATGAGTCCATGTCATGAAACTTGAGCTTATATCCAAACTGTTTTTATCTTTCTGTTACATAATCTGTATTGCAGCAGTGTATTTTTTTTTAATTGTCTTATGAACATATCCTGAAGGAAAACTGCAGTGAATTCTTCAGGTTGACTTTACATGTCACATTTCTCATGATTCCTTGGCTGCATAGTTAGAGAAAGACCATATATCTGTAACTGGGTCTCAGCACTTTGGCTTCACTCAGCACATGCCTGCCAAAGCTGAGCAAAGCTTTTCTTTTCTTTTCCTGGGAGAGAAAAGCAATGAGTTTTCACCTCTGCCTTTAAGAGGCTATCACAGAAGAAACATCATGGATGAAAATTTCTCAAGCACAGGAATTTCAGGCACAAACAGAAACCTGCTATGCTGCTGGTGATGAGCGTGCTGCACAGCAAGTAGTAATGGGACAGATGGAAAACCATCCTGAAATTGCCCTAAAATACTCACAGTACCACTACTACAAATGTTGTTTCCTGAACAAGATGCTTTTCCTCAAGACTGACTAACACTCTATAGGTCTGCAGTAAACAGGATAAATAATGCTTGCGTGCATCATTTATGATTGAAAAATGCCTGTAATCCTCTTCAGCAGAAATAAATATGTAACTATTGTGCTAAGTGTAAGGGAAAAATAAACACAGAGATATCATTAAACAGTTTCCTGTGCTAACAGAGCTCTCACCATAGGGTAAATATGGGATGAACATGACATGAAGAAGCAAAATCTCTTTGTTTATCATATCCTTTAGGTGATTTCGATACCCGGTGCACTTGCCATTCCGAATAGAATGAATGGCTTGAATTTAATGCAATGAATAAAACAAGCATTTCCAATGTAGGAAAAGGCAATGCACAAGTGACCCCATTCTGCAATCATAAAACAGAGATGTTCTTCAAGTGAAGCCATGGTGGAAATCATTACCCTAGACAGGCTGCACGCACTTACAACTCCCACATCTAATGCGGGGGCTGAGAAATGATTGATTCCACAGTGAACAACAAGGTTGATCAGTCGTGAACTCTATTGACAACGGCATTAACACCTTTCAGCAGCACAACCTGTTGTCCCCGTGCTTCAAAGTGCTGTTCCTCCAGCCTTACCCTGAGAGTCGACGGGGCAGGAGGCAGGCCAGGGAGCTAAGCACCTTCTCAGGGTAATGTTATGAATACTGCAAAGAGGAAAGTTCCAGCGAAGGAGCAGAGCCAGGAGTGTGACGAGAGGACAGACACCACCAGAGCCAGGCTGATCACGCTAGTATGGGCACCCAGCCATAGCATGTAAAAATAGACTTTACTGGGCACGGTACTACTCTTCAGAAAGCCCCTGTGTTACAGCAATAGTAAGCTCAGCATGTCCTAGTGAGTTAAAAAAACCTCAACCTCTTCTCATTCTCTATCATTCATTGTCCATTAAGTAGCCGAAGCTCTCTGCTCGTCTGATTATTTTATAGGACAAACCCAGAACCTCCCAAAGTCTCTGATTTTACAAAAATCAAGAGTTGTAAAGTGTTAAAATTTATACCACATTGCTATATAATTTAAACCATATGCTAAAGTCATATAAGTAAACCATGACCTGTCTTTCTACTGGAAACAGTTCTATAAAAAAGTCTCAGGCAAAAATTTTGAGCTTACCATGCTTATTTTAGGAACAGTAACACATAAAACCAGAAAAACAGGGGAAGCCCCAAATACACATTGAGGCAGTTATAGAGGTCACGCAGCAACACCAGACCTTACCTCCTGGACCCTTTCCCAAAGGGCCAGACTTCCCCCATTTCCCATTGCCCTGGGCAGCCTTTCCGAAAGCCAGGTTAGTCTCCCAGCACCCAACAGGACAAGGGCTGGAGGAAGCACCACAAGGCTCTCTAATTCTCACTGGTATCAGCCACCAGTGTGAGAAAAGTAGGCAAATATTAATAGTTTGAACCGCTCAGGAGTAAGGAATATACTTTCCTTTTAAAAATAGGTTGTCTGAAGAACAGGGCGGGGGAAAAAAAGAACAGAAGAAAATCCATCTATTTGGAGTGATACAAAATACAAATTTCTCCCTCATTTCTACCTTAAAAAAACCTGGCATTTAGACTTATTAAACTGTCATAAATTTGCGGCAACTGCTTTCAAGCTCATTAAATGGGCTCATAGACAGTATTGCAAAGCATCTCAAAACGAAGGAGAATGCCACAGTCGGCTATATTGAAAGGTGAAATGACATGCATTTTGTGCAAGTCAGAGGAAAATGAATGGCAACAATTTTGTGATACAGTACCTGAGCCTTTCCCCTCCGAATAGTGATATAATTTACTTTTCTCTCCCACTGCAACATTTGGCCCTTGACTTGGAAACTAAATCTTCAATCTATCAAGCCTTACCCATCTGCTAAGTAAAATGGCCAAGACAATCTACATGCCTTGAATGCGATATAGCCAGCTGCTCCCAGAGTGCCGTGGCATTAACATCCAGAGACCATCCTCTTGTGCTGTAAAGGACGGTGTCTGCCAAGGATGAATGACTACATACTTAACCGTGGCAGCTGAAGCCAGTGACAACGGCTGACACAGAGAGATGCCAATGTGTCAAATTCTACTTTCGATTACAACGGTGAAAGTCAGGGGTAATATTCCCCCCACCGTGTGCCTTCAGCTCCCATTCAGCTCGCGGTTAAGATCTACAGCTCACCAGCCAAATCCTCAAGTCTCCAAACACTCTGTACAAACAACGAAGAAGAAAAAGAAAACTATTCTAAATTAACTAGGTTGCAGAGATTAAATTATCCTGTAGGGTTTCAGGACAGTCAACATGGTTAAACAATTTATTCTCTTATCAGCTCAGTAGCATTGGACAGACGCCAGTCCTCAATCTCTATGGAAAAGGACACGATTTTCACTGTTTTAGTACAGAAATGAGAAGAATCCCATTAACGCGAACATTATGCCACACAATATGTATTTTAACATCACAGCAACAGCATTTCAAAGAGTCCAAGATAATCACAATCAAAAGAAACACACTTTCCTCAGCAAAGGGAAAGTACTTGGCATAGTGCTTGTGTAATTCCTCAAATTCATGTCTTTGGGGCTAAATTATTTCAGAGTTAGCTAACAGCTTGGGTAGGTCCCACTCCAAACCCTTCTGAACGATGGTGCTTTAACCCTGCATTGGTCAGCAGCACTGAGAAAGGACACACACCCTGGTTTTGTGGTATGCACCCTTTTGCTCAGCACAAAGTCCATTGTCTCACCTCTCCTTCTCCCGTTTGAAGTCCACGTTGTAAAATCTGGCTGTGGATAAATATCTCTTTTCTCAAACGTTTCTGAATAAAAGGAAGTGAAAGTTTTCAGACAGTTCTGGAATGTGGATGAACAGATATGAAAAGTTTACATGTACTTTGCTTTGAAATACAGTAGGAAATCTACTTTCAGTAGAATTGATGGGTGAGAAAGGATACTGGTCAACACTACAGCACACTGAGCTATCTTTGAAGGCAAAAAAATGCCTACAGAGCTCCCAATGCAATGATAAGCTAGATCTGGGTCTCTAAGTTTTTCACCTTCACAAGCACTAAATGATCCAAGAATGATATATTCCTGCTCCTCCACAGATGATATTTTCTCCCGTCTCCCCCATAGATGCTATAATTGCACATCTCCCATAGGAGTTGATGCAAAAGGACAAATCTGGCCGAGAGCCTGCAGCCTGACAGAGGTGAGCTGGGAGATAGAAAGCATTTGCTGTGTAATGAATGGACTGCCCAGAGTAAGTATCCTGCAGAATGTATTTGTAAGGGAAAACAAGAAATGGAAACAGCCCCCTTAATACTTCAAGTTGCTGCTCATGTGTAAAATCAGAGAGAATAACAGGTACCCAGGCGAGATGTGACACTGAACCTTATGCTGGCATACGCACTATTTCACACAGATACTTCCATGACCTTTGATTTTTTAAAAATGTGGATTACAGCTGAGTTCGCCTTTGCCTACAGCAAATGGTTTCAGGTTCAGTGATTTGAAGGCAAATTCTGTTGAGTTAAATCTGGGGTTTGGCCTTCAGGTGTTAATAATCTTGCTATGAATGAAAATATACTGAAGTCAGAGGGGTGCATATGCTGGCGGAGGGGATGTTCCTAGATGTCTCTCCACTATGTTGTTTGAAAAGAGGGGAAAAAAAGTTAATGAATCTTCCAATGATTATTTTAAATAGAGTAATGGGTGAGCATTGATCCTTCTAGCTAATTCAACTTTGAATAATACATCATTCTGACTGAAAGCTTACTGGTGATGTATTAACTTCATATTTCATCACAGCTTTGGAGGGTATCTACAGTGAGATATTAACTAGCAGTGCCAAAGAGGAAGCTGCACTCTTTCCTTAAGTCCAAAATGGTTTTAAAAGCTATTGAGCTGACTTTGGGGTCAGGTGTTCTGGCTGCCCCTCATCTTTGGTTGAGTGCAATGCAGCTACTTGCAGCCACAGCTCCTCTCAGCCTTTGCTTTGTACCAGCTGCCTCTGGACCCAAGCTAGTTACAGACATCCCGGGAGAAGGATGGGACAAACTAGGTTCTAGATCACCACTTTTCCACTTTTATTATGTCCAGTAGGGATGCTGGAAAACACAAGAGGCACAAATAGTCAATCTTACACCCCAGGTTGGCAGAAATAAGTGTCATAAAAAGAGTGAAAGGGCAGCCCAGGCTACCTCATAACGTACGAAAGAATTTGCATCTACATGTTGCAAGGCCACATGTAAAACACTGCCTCAAAAGAAGGAAGAGCACGAAGCCCAAAGACAGAGTTAATTCCTGCTTAATAACTCAGCTCGGAGTACGCTGTGTTTGTGCACACTGGGCTTCTTTGTCAGGGGATAGAGGCATTGCTGGGGTATTGTACCCAGGCTGGCAGCTGACCGATCAGCTCACCGGGCTGAGCACGACCTCGCCACCTCCCCCCGCAGCATTACTTCCATTCACTGCCACAAGATTTGCAACCAGCAGGATGGTAAGAAACAGCCAGCAATATATTTTCTTTTCTTTTTGTAAGCAGCTTGTTTGCCCAAACTTTGACTCACTCCATTGATAAGCAAGCATTAATCTCACCAAAATATTCTTGCACTTTGAAAGCACGATGCAGCTAATTTACTGCAAGTGAATAGGCACATTCAACTAAGAAATTATTGAAAGATCTTACTCCACACATATCCGAGGAAAAACAAAAGATATCTGCAGCCCCAAAGCACAATCTGATTAGCAGCAATAGAGTATCTAAGATACAAAGCTCTGTAAAAAAAAAAAAAAAAGTAATTGCAACACAGAGGAGAGACAGCTTCAGTGGCAGATTCTCAAAGCTGGAAAAGCTTGATTGATAGACTGTACCATCTGCAGCTGCGCAAAAAAAAGGCTAGAGTAGCTGCAAGTTTATTTAAAGCAATTTTGGTGCACTGAGCCTACTTGTTCTCCTTTGAGAAAATAATATGATTTCTTCATAGAGCATGTAGTCTACTTATTTAAGCAGCAGTGTGCAAGATCTCTCAATCCTACCAGCAGTTCAGCTGGAAAAATGACACACCAGGGGGTAACATTTTATCAGGATGGAGGCTATTTTATAAAAACTGCCATCAGTTATAAACTGTTCTCACCATCTGAGTTTAAAAAAAAAAAAAAAAAAAAAAGAGAAAAAAAGAAAGATTTAGGTCTCTTTTAGAGTTTCCACAATCTGCCCAATTTAAGGGAGTCTTTAGGTAAAAATAACCATTTTGACCTAAGTAGAGAAGAAAATGAAATGTGTAATGAAAAAAATATAAGAAGCACTCCAGCCAGATCATCCCACAACACCCACTCTTTGCTGTAGAGCTTCACACATTCAGAGAGGCTAAGCTCCAAACTGTGAAAACAAGAATGGAAGTTAGCTTTCATTTTCTTCTGCTCCTGCCTTGAATTTGATACAAACACGTGCAACTGAGGAAAAAAATATCTTCAGGGTTTTTGGAAAGAAAATAAAATGTACTGGGCAAAGCAAAGGGCAGAAGGGAACAGCTCAGATAGGCATCTGGAACCCCAGTATTTTGCAGAGGTTTGTTATTTAATGGCTCAGCTAAGCTTGCCTGGGATGCAGCAGAGATTTCCAGCCTTCTTCCTCTCTTCCAGCCAACACAAAGGATTTTGGCGAGAGAGGTCATAACAATCGCCCCTTAAAAATGAAGAAAAGGAGTTATGTCGGCTTCCTAACATCTTTCATTCATTCCACATGAAAAGTCCTCATTTTTCCTCTCCCAGCATTGCCCTCGGCTTACTTCCCCACAATAGCAGCGGCTCCCTCCAGCCCGCCAGTACCAGATGACTCAAGCCAGTATCTATGAGTCACAGACACAAAGGATGCAGAAATGTCAATTAAGTTACACAGTCACTTCCCAATGACAACCACACCTCAGTTCACAATTAAATTAGAATTCCAGGGAAAACAAATTGTTGTAGTGCAGAATTTTAATCTCCTGCTTTGAAACATCGAACTCCAATGTAGTTCGCTGGCTGTTCCTTTTACCTCATTTTTAAGGAGGCTGGTATGAACTGTTCTACT
Source organism: Scolopax mira (assembly GCA_004320125.1). Classification (NCBI taxonomy): domain Eukaryota; kingdom Metazoa; phylum Chordata; class Aves; order Charadriiformes; family Scolopacidae; genus Scolopax; species Scolopax mira. Next base: position 111,410 of record BJBW01008463.1, on the reverse strand, counting down.
GAAACTGCTGCAGGAGTTTTTCCTACAGCAAATTCCCCATGTCTCATGTAGTAGCCACAGGCTGGAAGGGATCTTGGGCTTCAAGGCATCTCTGCAGCACAAGAACCTAATGTTGGACCAGTGGTGTTTATCAATAGCTTTCTGGCACAAAAGGACAAGCAAGTCTGTCGACTATGGTACATTTTTGTATTTGTAATTCTCTTTCAAACAAGTTCTTCCATTTTTACTTATCGTTTGTAAATTTTCAGTGACATTTAAGTTCTTGCAGATGGGTGCAAAGCTTTGCAAAATGCTATGAACTTGCACAGTTCAGTGCTCACGGTACCTAAGGCAGAAAGCTCTAGTTAATCCTCTGAGTTTCCTCACTTCTGCCTCCGCTCTCATTTCTAAGTTGCCTCCCTCTTCCATCACCCACCTGCCACATCCTCCCCCCTCTCTTCCCACCCAGTGAGCTGTTTCTGTCTCCTCCAACGCTACAGCATCTTCTCTTCCTGAACCACTCCACATACCCTCTCAAACACCCTTGCGTGGCTCTGCCACCTCCTCATGCACCAACAAGGAAGTCTTCGAGCCCTTCCACCCTCATCTGGATGTCCTTCATGGATAGGGAAAAGGTATAACCTCAGTGTGGGAGCTGCAGGACTACCAAGGACTCCATAGGTAGTGCACATGAAGGTGCACCAAGAGATAGGTCTTTGAGCCAGGGTGGGTACCAGCAGAGCTCCGAGAAGCAGGTGAGATGAGGCAGTCTTCATCTCAATCTCCTTCAAGTCACTGAATTAAAAGTGGCAGGATGTGGCCTGCAATTTTCTTCTCAGCTGCTTCTAAGCTACTCAAGTTCCTGCAGCAACAAAAGTACATCTTGAACCTCCCGTTTCACCTGGTGTAATGCTACACACAACAGTGAGAATCATATGTCAAGCTGTTTATTTTTCTCTTGGTTAGAATGACCCAACAACTCACTCAGTTCCTTACAAAAACATTTCAACAAGTATCATGTCTCAGTGTTTAGAGGAAATGGGGAAATTATTGTGCAGGAAAAAAAAAAAAGCACTTAGAATACAAGTGCATTAAAAACATGGGAAACATTCAGTTTGTGGCAGCAGTCTCTTCCTCTTGAAATACAAAGAAATACAAAAACTAACACGACGTGTGCGCTTGTTTCAAGATGTTCTACATTTCGGCAGTGGCAAAGTGGATGCTATTCAATCACTGTGAGTAGGTGATAGTCTTAAAGCCACAGAACTCCTCAGGATGCTCTACCCTTCATGCCTTCGCTCCACGGGCTTCTTACAACTTTTCAGTGCTCCTGTGGAGTGTGACCCATCTATGGAGGGGGTTTCCAAGCTCTTTCTCTGGTCAGGAAGCCCTCCTCCTACACAGGCTATAACTTCAAAATTGCCAGAATCTAAAAATCTCAGGGAATGGTACAAGAAAAGAAATGAAATGCAACTGAATGCTACTAAAACAAAACTTAAAACATGGGTAGAACAAAAGGTTCTCTTTGAACGAGTCTTATGTGACCCAGAGCAGTGAAGACACTTCCTGCAGGTTGGGTGCACACAGGAATGTCTCAGGAAGAGTCTTCCATCTCCTTTCCCCTCACACGCTCTCTGAACCTGCCTGCCAAAGAACCTGTCTATTAATCTGAGGTGTTTACAGCCTTCTTTTTAACCTTTTCTGTTCACACCCCAACACTTTAACTGCTGGGTGTCCACAGATACTCCTGGCTGTCCATGTATACTGGTTATGATCCTAAGCCAATGTTGCAGTCAGCTGCAGCATCCAGCTCCTGGCACGTGCTTTGCCACAACCCTGGTTTTGGTATCTACCTCTAGAAAAGTTCTTTATCAATCTTCTCAAAACCTGGCAGGTTACATGGCACCACTCTCCTATGACCACCTGCAACCCACACCACAACCTGTGTTAGGCTTTCCCCTGCCAAAAGTTTGGGCTGGTATGGAGTGAGCTAAAAACCCAATGCTCTGTAAGGGCAATCCTCAGAGGGTTGGCACAGAGAGACATATTCACTGGCAGGTTGCACAGACAATTCTCCCCAAAACGCCGGAGACCCATCACAGTTTGAATTCCAGCCCAGCTGTAACACACATACGAGGAGCACTGATGGCTGCTGTGAGGACGAGAAGGTTTCCAGAGCTAATGGCAGCAAATACCAGTGCTTGAAAGCTTAATGCTGTAGCATCCTGTGTTCTCTGCAGACGGGCCTGTAATCCCAGCACACTGGGAAGACACACCTGCATTTTCAGCTCTGTCTATGCACAGATTTAATGGGGGGCAGCAAACATTTTGATATATGGCATGATAAGGAAGGCATAAAACATCACTCTTTCTAGGGGTAAAACACCAGTTATGCCTCAGCTGCAACGCAAACTGTAATGAAGGAAGAAAGAAGGCATTTCCTAAATTGTAGGCATAGGCTGGGCACTTACAAGATAAATGCAGCATTAAAAAAATATTGCTTCTGACACAAGAACAGCTGACGGAGATAATCTCCATAGCTCAGCTTGAATTTATATAGCCTTTCAGCACCTCCATGAGACAGGTGTGGTTACAGCCAGCTGTACTGTACACTGCACGCACAGACCACGTTTCTCTAACACCCGAGTGCCCATATGGCCCTCTGGTACACCGAGGTGGTGCCACCTGCCCGGGCATCACCCCCCTCTCCTACCACCATCTGTCCACAGAGAGGTATCAGTATCGACCTGAGGGGGAGTGCGGAGTGAGTTCAGACTCAAAAATGACAGATGTTTCCACGCACAACACAGGGACCACCAAACAGCTCTACCTAGAGAGGTTGAAAAGCCAGCTTTACTTCTGGCCTTTAATTCTCGGCCCAAGTTATGAGAAAAGTCTAGCCATAAGGCAGGGTGGGCCACTTGCTATTAGAGAGGGTAAGCTTATTAGCTGAAATATAATAAATCTCTGTAGATATCTGGAGCAGCAGAAGGCAACAGTTCACTTAGCCATATCACTGGTAATGAGTTGGCAAGAGAAGAGCATTCCAAAACGTTAACCTAAGGTTTAATTTGACTGGTATGCACTTTGGGACAGTACTTAACAAGACTGGTTCACCCGAGATAGGGAACTATCTGTCTGCTCATGTCTTTCACGAAATGCAGCAGCATATAAAAGCATGTGTTTTCAGCAGTTTAGAATATAAAATGCAGGAAAAAAATATTCTTTGAAAAGTGATTGATGTAGTCTAATCATGTCTCACACACACAAGCATTTCAAATTATGTTAGATGTTTTTATAGGATCTAAATATGATAAAGGTTTGCCAGGTGGCAAGGTAGGCAGGGGGGAGGAAGGAGTAAGGAAATAATTTTATGTTGACTGCTTCTAATACACAGGCATGTGCATGATGCCATGCAGACCACAGATAAAACACACACACACAAATTACTAGCTTAGCTGTTAGGGTTATGGAGCTTTGCTTTCTAATCAACGCTTACTCATATAGCTGTTTTTAAATATTGATCTGGTTGCATGATCCTGAGGGAAAATAAATATCAAAAGGGGTGATTTAATTCAATCACCCTGATTCCTGCATAACACAATCCTATTTCTTCAAAAACCCAGAAAGCAGTAAATTAAGTGAAGCTTGCAGATCAGCTAATATATTTACAGCCTTAAAATAACACGAGACACACTATAAAATACACTGAGATCCAAAGTTAATCTCTTTTAGCAATATTCTTGCAGCAAGTAAAGATGAATTTTATGCTGAAAAAAAATCCATTTTGCTCAGGAGCAAGACTGAGCTTTCTAATAACCAAGCTACTTTCTAATGTGGTACATCATTTTACTTATAAAGAACAGTTTGCCAAATCTCCGGTTAGGCTTCATTTGATACAGGACAGATGTTGCAAAACCAATACCTTCTTTCAGAAAGTCTCTTTACTCTTGATAATGACTACATTACAATGCATTTTTGATGCACGGAAACAGTACGGTTGCAATCAGCAGCTAAATGCTTTTCTGATGCTATCAGCCAGGCAGCTTTTCTGTGGTTTCTCAGTGCTCCCAGAGCTGGGAAACAGTTGCAAACACCGTAAGCTCCTAGGAAAAAATCCTGCTCCATCTTGCAAGCCTCTGAAAACTCACTCTTCAGAGGTGCTGTGAACAGATTTAAGCAATCTTTATTTAACACATATTTCAATTTTCAGCATGGAAGAAGATGGTGATCGGCACTCCTGACTCTCATCTATCTCCAGTAGAGATTAACGTGCGTAAAAACACATCCCAGATTCTTTGCTGGTTTTGTTCTGGGATCTCTGATACTACCACACCTGAACTTAAAACAAAGGGAGGTTTAATATTACTCAGACTGGGACCGTTTAGCTCATTTCAGACTCATCCCCTCAGTTGGATTAGTGTGCTTTTCAGTGAATCTCAGATGCAGAAGATAAGTCTGAAAGCTACTAAAATTATGCTGTAAAAGGGTTCCCAGGTTTACACACCCTCATCTCCACCCTATGAACTTGAAGATTTCTGATTTAGATTCACAGAAGGTAAAATATCATATACAAGGATTGCTCTGGGCAAGCCGTCATCTCGGCTGCAGAATTATTTTGGGGGGTGATATGCCATCAGCGTTATCAGTTAAGCCATCAGCCATACGTACAAATATCTGTCTCTGTACAAAAACATAAAGAAAGGGATCAGACCAGACTCTGATTTACTTTCCTTGCCTTTCTCTGACCCCTGGAAAGAAAACCACTGGCTCAGAAAACCTTCGATAATCATCGCTCCCACAGTTGTCCTGCAGCAGGGAAACTACAGATGACAAAAACCAGCAACACGACCTCCGGCAGTAACCTCTAACACTGGATTTACAGTAATTTAGGATAGATCATAATTAAATTACTGAGAGATACTCTCCTGCTTGTTTGCTCTGCATCATGTATAACATTTAGGAATTATGCAGGAAACCACAGACATCATTGGTAATAACCGGGGTTGGTGCTACATGGACACGCCAACCTGACACCAACCCACGCTGTCCCCAGAAGGGTGGGTGGCACCCACTGCTCTTCCCTCCCTTGCACGTGTCTGTGCTTTCACATGCACCACATAGATCTGGGAAAAAAACATACTGACATTTCAGCTGGACCTGCTCTGTGCAAAGGATGCACCAAGGAAGGTGGAAACAGGATGACTACGGAACCGCCGCACCAATTGTACAAAAATGACACGTTTCATTTATTTGTACAACGCGAGCCCTAAGTGATTCTTACGTCTCACAGCAACCTATTAACAAAAAGAGACTTTGTGAATGGAGTATCTGGGTAAACATTTCAAACAAATACATCAATTATGCATAGTCAGTATACTTTTTCTACCTTAGGGATCAAGCTGAAACGAGACTAAAGAATTATGTTTTATTTGTATTAAAAATGTATTAGCTGCTGTCCGAGAAGGTTTTCCAGAACATTTGGTATGCTACCCAGGAAATTCTGTCTGAAGCTTGCATTGTTTATTATTGCCAATACCAGGAGAAACTTGGCACTGTTAGATCTGAGAACTACAGTAATAATTCTTCAGGCAGAACAGCTTAAATTTAATAACTTTTTCATCTGAGCCAGAAGATCTAAAGGCAAAGGAAGCCCCAATTTTGCCCATCTATTTTATACATTCAGACTTTACAACCAATCTCTCCTTTATGACACAAAGTGAAAGTAGGCAATCATTTATGAATAGATCCTGTGCTCACCTTCACTTAAAAAGTACCATAACACTAACTGGTAACCAGAGACATATGAAAACTCTACAGTTTCATGGAAGATACAGAGGATGAAAACAAGTATAATTTTTCTAAGGGGTACCCAAATCCTGTGTAAAATCCTGGGCAACATGGTGAGTTGTAGCTTCCTGACTGAAATGTTAGATTTTTTCATCTAAATCCCATGAATGTAAACCACATGCAATATACCCGATTAGTCCTCTGAGAGACAAATAGATATGAGTCCTGGATGGCTACAGAGGATGACTTTCATAGAAAAAGAAAGCGAGTTAATTTTTGAAAAGAGGTAGGCAGACAGACATTTAAAAAAAAATAAATCTTCCTGGAATCGAGACTGGATGTTTGACAACAGGGAGAAAACAGGGACTTATCAGAGGCAGCTGCTGTGTTTGGGAGAAAGGAGAAAGAAAAGACGAATGTACAGCTTTACATCTCCTCTGATTCTGTAACTAACACCAATTCTAGCAAAACTTTCTGAAAACGTGGATAGCAAAAAATAGATCCGTTATTTCCAGCTTCTTTCTCTCGCTCTTTTTCTTAAACAAAAAAGGTCAAGGCAAAATGCAGCAGATTTGGAACACGTAAGAAGGAAGGGGATGAAGCAATGGTTGCTAACACAGAGAGGAGAAAAGGTACTTGCAGCAAAGAAAACAAGTCACCTTCAATGGCTTCTCAGGGCTCAAAGATACAGAGAGAGACTCCACAAAGGGCTGTTGTCCCTTCCCTGGAGCAGACAATGGGCAAGTGAAGGCTGGGGGTCCCCCCACTTTGAGCCACCTCCCATGGCATCCAGCTCTAGGTCCGCTTTGTGGTGTTTGACAAAGTGACAAAGTGATGCACCAACAAAGCAAACGGGAGAGCAAAATGCAAAAAGCATTACTGTAGTTAGGGAACTAATTTGTTTTTCAGTCTAATGGTTATAATCAGCAGACTTCCTGAGTATCAATCTTCCTGAACCACAGAGGGGGTGAGATTATAGACTGACAACTGTAATTTTTACATATTAGACATCTAAGTGTCATTTTCAGAAGTCTGGTAATGAAAACTCCACATGATATTTTTCTATCAATTTAAAGATTTTTTACAGTGTGGCTATAAAAATGATTATTTTTTTTTAAAGACGGGATATTTTAAAATCACAGAGAAGTAAATTACTGTGTTTAAGATGCTGACACTAGACATGATAAATATTCCTAAGCTGACTCCACTTTTGAACATTAAGGGTGAGAGGAAGGAAAGGGAGGCAAAAGAATACACAAATGCATGCTGATCATAGGGCAAGTCATTCAAATAAAAATACTGAAATATAAGGGGACAATTATGAGAAATAAGGCTAACAAATTGGTATGTAATTTAATGAAGCAAGTTAATAATGGCATCCCATTTGGGATTAATTGTAATGTATTAATCAATTAAGAAGCATTGGGAAAGAAAAAAAACCTGCAAGTCAAAAGCATTTATAATGCTGTAAACTGAAAGATAGTCATCCTGACATTCAAATGAACATTAAACTTGAAGGGCGCAGAGATCTATTCCCCGTGCAATACACACAACCAGCTCTCATTAATGGCTCTGACAGATAGCTCAAGGTATTGAGGACAGACCCCATAAAATATACAGAGAGGTTTTTTCAAACTTGTAGCGTTGCACAACTTTGGAATCCAATTCCTCCCAACAGCAAGAAAGTTTGCAGTCCTTTCCTAGCATCAATAATTATGATGTTTCCATTAAATAAAGCAGAGCAAAGGAATATCATTTATCACAAAAAGCAAAAGTCACTCAAGAACCCATGACCATTGTTGGCCGCTCTCCTTGCTACTGCATCCGAACCAGAGAAGCAGCAGTACAAGTTAAAAGTTATGATCTCAGACTTTGCAGTCAAGAAAGCATTTACAGTGCATTTGGGGAAAAAAAAAATATCTAATTTTTACCTTCAATTAGTGTTTTTTCAGGCACTTTGGAAGTTGCATTTTTTGTTAGATATATCTGAGATTAAAACCAAAATAAAGTACAAGACTGTCTGAGCATTCTGGTATTTCACTCTGCACTGCAATAAGAACTGCACGACACCGCTGTCTGTACAGCCCATATCTTTTAAAACTCAACCTCACAAAAAGGCTTTAATTGAAAGTATTGCATTTTGGAGGTCATCTGACAAAATCAGGCTCTTCTGCCTTACTGGAAAAATACCACGAACGAGTTCATAGAGCTGAAGAGAAGAAGAGAAAGGAAGGCGATTGCCTGGGCACTGAGGAAGATAAGTGCACATAAGGTAGATTATCTTTCTACGCTGCACAGTCAGCCTGTGGATAGAAAAGTTTCAACACAGCAGGTTGCAGCCATCATGATCTAGAGACTGCAAATGCCTCTTGGCAGAACACAGGCAAAGCAGAAGCAGAACGATGTGTTTGCTTCCAAGAACGATCTGTTTCAGCCGCCCCGTCAGTCTGTCGGCCTCCAAATCCAGCCCCGCTTTCGCTCACGCCTGTGTACCTGGCTCCTCCAGACCCACTCTCTGGGGGTGCTGAGGGTGCTGTGAGCACACCCCTGTTCTGAGCAGCCCTACGCTCAGCCCGGTGGGCTCTCACTCACGGATGAGCCATGACAAACGGGCAACCATGGGAATGAGAAGGCTTGACCCCACGGTACCCCGGCAAACCAAGAGAAACTTTGCTCTTGTCTGTGTGGGATTTGAGGTGAGGATTATCAGGGCTTGGCAGCAGCAGAGGTGTGTATCTGTGCTGTTGTCTATGGACAGAAAATTTGGAGCACTGAAGATTATCTGGTAAAAACACCCCACGGGTGACAGGACCAGTGTTTCTTCAGTGCAATTCAGCTCACTAACAAATTCTTTATTTCTTGAGCCCAGCAGCATGTGAGCGATGAACGTCACTGGGCTCGCAGCCCTGACCCCTTCCCACCCTCCCTGTGCTCCCCAAAGTGCTCCCAGCAAGTCCCAGAGCTCACCCCAGCAGCCTGATGCTTCCCTACCTCCTCCCCTGCCCTGCTGCAAGCAATGATCTTCAAGAAAGGGATGCAGCTCAGCCCATCTCACAGCAGCACCTCGCTCCACTGCTAAAAGCCTTCTGAGATTTCTCTACTAAACTCAAGACTTGATTAGGAATTGTTTGTTTAGTACTCTCATCCTACTCATTTATGTACTAAAATAAAGAATGAAGTACCTTATTATAAGAAATCTTTATTTAAAAAAAAAAACAACAAACCTCTGCAGTAAAAAGAGAAAATTTTACTATTAAACATCATCTGAAACATGACCAATCTGGGTAAGGTATGGATCAGACTAAAGTTAAATTCTCATCGTTAAGCACTTGAAACTCAATAAGCACCAAAATTGAAACTGTATATATATATATATATTTTACTCACAGAGCTATTCCCCATCTGTTCTCCCCTTTCTTTCTTCTTTTACATAAAATATTCAAAAATATTCATATTTCCCAAAGAAACTTTCAACTTTATTTCAACAGAAGTTGAAATAAAAATCTGAATTTTGCACTTAGTTTAAAAAAATAATTACGTTTTCTTTAATGGAAAGGTAGGATATATTTTTTAGAAATAGACAATTTCCATGAATTTCTGTCTCTTACCCAAAATCAACTTCCAATCAAAAGGGTTTCAGGGCAGGTCATTTTGATCAACATGAATACTTAATGTTAGGCACCCAAACTTGCATGTTTTGGCTAAAGAGACCATCTTTGGAGGCTGTTCAGCACCATTCACATACTGCACTCAACTCAAATCTAACAGACTTTAAGAAACTCTCATCATTTTATATTTAAATTCTCTGTGATGCAAAATCACTTTTGTCTTTTGATAATTTTATCTCCATTTATTTCCTGGAAAACTAAGAGAATCTTTTTCTGCTCCAGAGATGCTTCATATTACTTTACGTCATTGCATATATTGTATAGGATGTCTCTTGGAAAATTATACTCTTAGTGCTGTACTGAGCACATCTACCTACTCTGACTTGTCTTTACAAGCCAGAGTAGCTACTTTGTACCTCTCAATTATTCTTCAACCATTTAAAGGCCCTAGTACTGCTTTTATTCATAACAACTCATGGTTTTAAACAGCTCTGACAATTTCAAAATGCTCGGAAACTGGACTATGTTAGAATACATTTCAAATTGTTTTGCTTGTCTTCTGTTATATGGAGAGTTACCAGGACATAGGCATACACTTTGACAAATACAAATCATATTTTCCAAAGACCTTAAATGAGTAGCTTTAGCCTGTAATAAACTTTCATGTTATGAAGACAATAAAAAAAAATACCTGTACTAATTACTAAATAATACTGCTAATCAATAATAACAGTTTTATTATTCATAAACTACTATTAATAGAACATTGCGGGTTTTAATGTAACCATTAAAAGAATTAATACTGTAATTTAATTTTAAAGTCTTTACATGTATCTGAAGTCTATTAAAATAAATGAAAAGACTCTGGATGATGCCCTGCATGTTAATGATGCTACGTGTTATTTGAACTACTGCAAATCACCTTTAAGATGTTGCCTAAACACTGAAGCACTGATTACGCTTCATGTAGGAGGATATAATATTTCAGGAAAAGTGCACACTTCCCTCTCCATTCTCATTTTAAAATCAAGCCAGTTTTGCACAGACTTTCAAAAAGCTTTATAGTAAGGAAGAGGTGGAATTAGAGAATTGTCAGGATTGAGACAGGGACATGGGAACCTGGTCCCCTACCAGATATGGTTCTCTCAATAGCTACTGTATTTTAAACACTTACTCGCTGAATCTATTTGGTTATGATGGCAAAAGCATGAAACAATGAAAGGGAAGAAGAGGGAAGAAAAAGGCTTCTAGGGAAGTGAAAATCTGAATTCTGCTACTTGAGAAATACACATTGAAAAAAGCATTTTTGTGCCAAATATTCAATGGCTTCAATGGTGTTCCACCAATTTCTTCTGTGTTTAGCTCATTTAGGTCCCTGTGAAAAGTGAATTATTGATGGCCTTCACGAAACGCACCAAGAACTACTACCCAAAAATCTTAGAAAAAAACAAACTCATAATTACCATTTGTTTTACTGAAGAACAAATCTCTGCACACATGTGTTAGTAGTAAATATAAAGATACTTATTCACAAATAGCACACACATAGATCTAAAAGTTAAAAATGCTACACAATATTTTCTTCAACCTGTTCGTACTTTCAAAATATTAGTATTGGAAAAGAAAATTAAGAATGGCACCCCAGTAAAAGACCTGTAAAACCCTTGATTTTTATCCCATCTACTTTTGAAAATACTGTTAGTTGCATATTTCCTGCCAAGTACTTAATTACCTTTAAAAATCTAGCCATGCCCTGCTAAAGCTCTTGAGTGATCGAGGTATCGACATCACTCATCATTATGAAGATAATTTTAATGATGAAAGCATTGCTAAAAGTTATTTTAAAATTCATTTTTACTTTACCTTCTTTAAAGATGATTTGTTTGAGTACCTGAGATACAGTAACTAATCACTGATGGTTTTCTTTGCAAATAATAAAATAGATTTATATGCCCTCCCTGTAGGAGCAAGAATTCCATCACCTCCTCCTGAATTTCTGAGCTATCGAATATTTGATGAGTGCTTAGGGAATCAGTATTGTGTCTTTTCACAGCAGTAATCAACAAATGAAGTATTCTCTCCCGTAATGAATCTACCGCAGGCCCAAAAGATGAATATTTCAAATGCAAAAGCAATATGTTTGTTTTGAACACTTTTAAGTTTGGCTTTAATAAAGCAAGTAGTGAAGTGTGCAATGAATTATATTGTTAGATGGTTAAAACAGAGCCATGCAATATGTCTGAATGCATTTAATCCAAGTAACTACTCATTTAAAATGTGACTTGTAAATATGTATTACACATATATATATATATGAACGGATGACTTGGGAACCAGTGAGAGATCTGAGCCTTCCCTTCCACTCCTGGCTTGCCTCAAAACCGGCTCAGCCTGACAATTAACCAAGGCCCGGAGCCAGAATATCATTAAGTACAAGTTGAACCTTAAGGAGGCTGAAATTAAACATGTGCACCAACTATTCCAGTTCGGATCACTGAAATTGAGGTTGGAGTGCCCCAGCTGAACTGGGACCTGTGACGTGTTCCAGCAGACCAGTGGGTCTCACCACACAGCCACAGGCAACTGTTAATTGGTCTCCAAAACAGATGGGTGTCCCCACCACCATGTCACTGTTCCTGCAAATCCAGAAGCATTCACTGCAGACCAAGGGGATACTGTTAGCAGGAGGTAATGGGTATGTGAAGTTAAACATCTTCCACTAGCACTAGTTTCTCTTTGAGAAACGCCAAGTAATCCAAATACTGGCAGGAATGGTCATTGTTTTCTCCTGAAAAACATGTCAGGAGGCAAAGAGAAATCATTGGTGTGATCTCATTTGTCTCCAGGAGACTTAGATTTTTGCTAAAATAACTATTGAGTTCCTTTTAAACAACAAAAAGCAAGACCTTTTTGACTTACATGGTTGCTTAATACTCTGATCCCCTCTCCCTCCTGAAACATACTGCCTTTTTTCCACAGCCATTCCCACTTTAAGAAAAAAGCCATTTTTTCCCACTGATTATCCCACCTACAGTGAAGCATGTTTATGGGCTTTAATAACATTATACTTGACACTAGCATGCTGGAGTTCCTTTCTCACCTTTTTTCCAGCTGAATAGCTTTTAAAACAATCTGAACTAAAAAGATGAGAGGTTCCTAAATCACTTTGTTTCTCTATTACTCTCACTGTGGCCTCGAGGAAGGCAAGAGAGGATCTTGAAGGAAATATCACAGCAGGGTGCAACATTTTGTTTGTTTGCTGTTTGGTTTTTACAAAGCCAGACACCTCATTCTGCCCCAATTACACAGCTAGAGAAGAAAAGCCTGCAGGAATTTTCAGCAACGCTCTCCTGTACGATGCTTGTCCCCAGCACGGTGCCTGAAGCAATGCTACGGTCAGAAAAGGGACCAAGTATCGTGGGACCCTTTTCCTTAACATACCCGCTCACTTTACAACTTGTTCTCCAACGCAAAAACCAGGTTTCATAGCCCAGCTAGAGATTTCAGGCAGCTCATCTCATTTGCAAATTGAGAATACCCACTCCACAGTTCCCACAGTGCTATTTTATGTGAGACCCTCCGAGCATCTATCCACAACGAAATACAGAGATGAGCAATTAATAGCAGCTTGTGTATGCAATAATTGTTTCCTGATTTCAACTCATCATTTTTTTTTAATGTTATTTGTCAGGTCAACTGACCTGCAACATGCAAACAGAAATAGAATTAATCTACAGAGTTTACAATGAAAGCCATGAGAAAAGCATAGATTTAATTAGCAATTACAAAAAAGTTCCAAGTGCTTTAATTATCCAAGTTCAGAACCAATCTACTTTACCTGGAAATTGCCCCTGAAACAGTGAATTCAATAAGGAAAATTCTTATATAGTTCAAGTTAAATTATTTAAAAGGAGGAAAGAGGGTTCTTAATTATTTAATGTTTCACCAATAATTATATAGTTCAGTATAATATTCACTCACTGGAGAACCTGATTTCCAAAGGAACATTTGTGAACATCAGTGAAACAAAAAACACCTGCCAGACTATAAAGTCAGTCAGTGCAGCACACATTCATTCCAACACAGCATTAACGCATTAGCAACAATCCAAGTCTTGACTTAATGGCAAATCTATCCAATAATTTCTGTATTAAAATATTTACATAGAAAAACATGCACAATTCAGTTTTCTGATGTATTTGTGAAAAACAGTATGACCTCTACTGCTACAATTTTTTAAAGCTGTGTTCTAGATAAATGAGTTAGAGTTGAGACTTCAGCTCTGGAAAGTAGCAAACTATAAAATAAGTACTTGAAGAGTCAAAGCTGCCAACAAAAATGTGGCCATGGACATCTTAGGGACATTTCATTTAAAAGTTATTAAGAATCAGTTTTAAAAGACAGTGTTTAAATTTGTTGCGTGAAATCCTAACCACGGTAAGCTTATCCACACAGTGCCCCGGGGAGCAAGGCAAAAGGAAAAACCAACTATTTCTTAATAAAATTCTCTGCAAAGGTTTTTCCAAGTTGTAGTTCATCAGCTCCAGCACATGGCATGCAGCTGAGGGAACTAAACTGGCACCTTGGTCAAACACAGTCTGGATCTGCAAAGGATTAGCACCACCAATTAATAACCTCATGTACAGAAACTCAAGATCTAAGGGACAAACTCCGGAAAACATCCATAACGGCCAAAGTAGCAGCTGCCACACTGAAGTCCTTTGAGTTTATTTAACACGAGCAAGAATTCAGCATATGCCCTTCCAGAATGGGGACTTCAGGCCCTACAAATCTTCTTCAGCATCTTTCCATCTCAGAGCTGAGCTACCCAGAAGGAAGACCTGATACACAGAGAAATTTAACACACGCCATGGAATTTATCATTTCAACCCAAAGGCAAGGAAAAAAACACCAAAAAAAAGGAAAATTATTTCCTTGCAGCCACAAAACAGGTTGGCCCTGGGTCACTTTGCCAAAGAATTATCTTACCCCCAACTCTCTGGAAGAGATCAGAGACTGTTTATCAGTAATGGCTTCAGATTTCATGGCTCCTGGAGCAGAGGAGCCCAGCTGCACCATCATCCAGACTTTACAGCCTAATGTCCTGCAGCCTGCAGGGCTAGAAATGATGAAAAGTATAGATTTCTGCTTCCCTGAGGAGAACGCAACACTCAGTTGTGGTCTTAAAGAGCCTGAGGTCTCTTACAATCAAAGAAAGGGCTTTTTTTGGTTTTGGTTTTTTTTTTTTTTTTTTTTTAAATGGCATTACAGACTATTTTAGGTTATTCTTAGGGAGTTTAATGGCTCCCTCGGAATTGTGCAGAGTGGGACTTGCTGTAAGTGCAGCACCTGGCTTTGCAGGTGGGGAATACAAAACACAGTCCCACTACAATTTTAAGATCCTCTAAAAACAGGGTTGATGGAATAAATGGCACAGACAGACTAGGAAACGGTGCGACATGGGGCAGTGTGTTTCACGTGGCTTATGCGAAACACATCAGGGTAATTTAGCAATTAAATTTCAGATGCAGGATGCCAAAACGTGTCCCGTGTAACGCTCCCTCGGACACAGGGCACAGAACGCACAGCTCTTCACCGCGCTATAAATCAAGAAACAGCGCCTTTGGTTGTTCTGTTCCTAAACTTCTGTCTTGTAAGGCCAAATTCAATTTGCCCAATGATTCCCACAGCACATCAAGATTAAGAAGTCTGGGGAATCGTCCTGCTATGCCACTATAAATTATCACAGCTCCACCAACTTTACCCTAACATGAAACGCCACGAAAGTTCTCAGGATTCAACAGTGATGAATTTAACATGCTGACTTCCACTAGCCTGATGTCAGCAGAGTTACAGCAATTTATGCAATACAAGGATCTGTCCTTTTCTCCTTATCAAAGCAGTTGATCAAAATCAGTGACATGGAAAAAGACAACCCTACTTAATTTGAGCAGCAGAGTCAGGCTTGTCACTCTAACATCATAAGAAAAAGGGAGCTATTTACATATGGGTACTTGCATATTCTTTTTTATCTGGCTTCAGATAAGAATAACAGTAAGATCATCTTCTTCCACAGTAAAAGCTAGTGTGAAAGCTTATGGAGGACCACGATTTTTCCTTGGTCTTCCTTCCTCCCTTCCCTCCCCTTTGAAAAAGCAACACCTTGAGATACTTCAAAATCTTCATTAGCCACTTCTCTGCTTGTGACAGCGCGGTGGTATGGAGTTGCTCCAACCCACTCTGTTCAATTCACCCTCCAGTCAAAGGAAAAACTCAATTTCTGATGCAATATGACAAAAAGCCCATATTTCTGCACACCACTGCTACGTGGCTCAACCCGCCAGCCATGGCAAGCAGCAGCCTCACACCGCAGTTCTCAACCAGCAAATGAGCTACCGAGCAGTCACGCTCTTGAGGATGCATTTTAAAAAAGGGGATGCATAAATTCACTCATTCAGAAGCCTGATTTGTTCAAGAACTTGCTACTATGACAATTTAGAAGCTGCTGCTATAGAAAAGATTGATGAAACTCATTGATTAATTTTCTCTCAAGCTACGTTTGAATTTGAAGTTTTTCTCTAAACAGAACCAGTTCACGTCAGTTTGTTAGTATTCCAGGAACCCCAGCAATGTGCTTCAGCAGTGAAGGAAGCTCCGTGATAAATGTGTTCTCCAATCTGCATCTGTAAGGTAGCCATAAAATCAGAACAATTCACGCAAAATTTTTCATTACGTTTCTAAATATACTTATTTACATTTTAAATCACACTTAGACAATATGAAATATCTTTCACTTAGACAGGTGGGAACAAGAAAACAGATGCATCCATTAAGCTTGAAACAATTCAATGAATTAAATAGTACTTGGTGAATGCTTTGGTTTATGGATATAGCCCTTGTTTAAACTTACTTGGAAAAACACAGCCATGGCTCCTACTACCCTGTTTTCTAGAACTGCTGTTCCAAAACTGTCAAAGTCATCAGGATTGTAGAAGTAAATCTGCATCTGTAAAAATTAAAAACAACAACAAAATCACATTAGCGTTGATTCATACAGCTTTCAAATGAGGTAATGCATACACGTCGTACGTAAACCCAGTGTTATGAACCTGAGATAAAGGAATTCTGCCGAACAATATTGTTTAACTAGCATCTTGATTAATAGCATGACTGCCCTACCGGGACAGTAACCAGGGAACAGAGTCAATGCAATGCATTTTAATAACAAACCCAAGGATAAAAAGTATGGCCAGTCTGTTTAGATGGCAAACTTCGTGCTTTTTGCCAGGATCTCTTCATTTCTTTGCTCATTGCAGGCTCATCTCCTGCTCTGCTAAATGTGCTAAACATATTTATCTCAAAAACCGTAGAGAATTTTTGAAAAGGATTTCAACGTTTAGAGTTATTCCTTTACTCCTAAAGCAATTTGTAAGATAAAAGTCTGTCTCTGTAGCAATGCATTTTTATGAGTCTCTGATATCCAGAACTATCAGTTAGGGTCAGCTTTCTCCCTGAATTCAGTTAAATTTCAGGACTTTTATTTCCAAAGAGTTACTACTCAGCAAAAAGTGTGAGACAAAACCAGATATTTTGATGTCATTTTAGGATGAATAATAAATACCGATAATTAGGCAAACCCAAAGCAAAAGCAGGTGAGAAAAACGATTAACCCAAAGCAGCATATGTCCTGAGTTACACAAATATAGGAGGACAGAGAAATAGCTGCTTTCATACTCTCTGCTGGTGGACAATCCCACAACCCCACTGAATAAGGGCAACTCACAGAGGCCCAAGGGCGCTACTGCTCTTAATTTCCTCTATGGTTCTAGATCCATTCACCACGTTAGCTGAGCCCCTACTTCTGCCATCCCTCCTAACATCCTGCTGCTTCTCCAGCAGTTCTTCAACCTCTCTGTTCCCAAAGAAGCCCCCAGTGTCAGCATCAGCCTTGACTTGCTCCAAGGGATTTGGTTTACATCTAAAATGTGCAACGCTCCCTTTTCAACATTATACCATGCAGGTGTGTACATCTCCATAGAATAAATTAGTGACATTTGCTGTATGCGTGCTCTACATGTGACAAATTAAAAAAATTGTGCCTGATGGTAAGAGCCAAGCACAAGAACTGGACTTTGCAGTGGTTGCTCTTGGGGCCACTGAGGGATCTTCCCGGATGGATTCCACAATCCAGCCCTGGCATGTCTGTGGTGGCAACACAGTTAGCTAACACGTGCATTCACTCATGCACATTGACTCCAGCAAAAAAAATCAGTTCCTGGCTACGAAAAAGCAATGGACCCATCCGGCTTCTCTGCCACTGGCTTCTTGCCTGAACCTGCATGTTCACTCCTGCTTCTCTGCTGCCCATTACCTGAACCATTCAGGCATTTCACAGCGTTACTGCATGATAAGAAACAGCCACGCAGTACATAGTAAAATGGAGCTGTAAGGTCTAACTGAGGATGTCCATGCCTCCTGACACACTGTTGGTCTGACCATTGCTCCCTCCTGCTAGTCCATCTGCAGGCAAACGCTCTGCTGGCACCGATAACTTGTTTGGGTTTTCCCAAGATTGTGCTGCATGACAAGCCCTACTGGATTTACAAATGCAAGTATTTCTCCAATATTCCAAAACTGTGTAGATTGTCAGATGAGATGATACCCTTTTATCTTACTTAGACATGTTCCTACTCATATTTACTGATTCCCAGGCTTCTGACTGTATATATTGACTGTAATGTATAATACTGGCAAAGTACCTATACATCTAATAAAACATCACCATATAGAGAAAATGCCAAGATGAAGATCAGTCTCTGCAGAGGTAGAGGTACTTTTTTCAGCAGAAGAATAAAATAAGACCACACTCCAAATGGCTCACAAAAAATGAAAAAAATTGTCTGGCACACACTCTACCTTCCTAAAATTTGAAAGCAATTTTCTTCTCCTATTTTGGCCTTCCTATTCCCAGTGTATTCACAGCACATACAGAGATGCTGGCAATATCTCACAAAGTTGGTGGTGCCTCCAGGTTCTGACAACTCGTGCTTTGAACAAATGTAGCCAAGGTATAGCCATTCATTGATGTAGAAATTAGAAACAGTTTGTTTCAGGTACAATTGCTTAAACTTCAATTCAGCCAGCACAGACAAAGCTCACAAAACACTCACAAATTACTTTTTACTCCCCTTCAAAATGAAGCCTAAAATTAGGTATATGTTATATAAAATATTTCACTATATAGTCCTCATAGGAGTTTATGAAGAAAAGTATCACTGAGTGAGTTCAGCATATGCCAAAATCATTTTGGATCATTTTTGCTCACGGCATTTTAAGGAAATTAATTTTTACAATACACTTTTGGATAGCAGTGCAAAGGGCTTTGGTAAAAAAGTGCTTAATTCAGATCCCTCGACTCAGCAGTGCAATTTCACAGACTAATCAAGAACCACACTCTGCCTTGATTACCATACACATTGAAACATTTTCCCACAGCTCCCTGGTGTTTTTCCAAAGAGCGTGGTTCCTCTCTCTGCATCCATCAAGTCAAGGGGAACTGTCTTGTATGAAAAATTATCGTCATCTGTCATACAGTAGCTTCCTTACGTGTTCATACAGCTAGAAAGAACATTTTAGGAGCAGAATCTCCCAGGAGTTGCTATTATATAATTTACACACACATAAACTGCAAAAACAATGTTAAGATGATGGTAAAGTTACATCCTCAAAGCTGCATGGTTCAGGCTGATCATAAAACCACACCTGGACACCGCTGAGCATTAGTATTATGACAATTTTCTAATTACGTGATCACATATTGTTCTCTTCCATAATACAGTCTCATCTATTTCCCTGCAATTTACAACAAAATGTAAATGTATCTAAAGTATTTTTGTTCTTTTACACATGATATACATAACCTTGAATGCATTTATCAGTAGACATTTAATTTAATATTTTCAATGGATGGCATAATGTTCTTTATGTACAAATCAGGAATAAGACAGTTAACCATAAAATTAATTTCACCGCATACTTAAGTGGCCTAAATGTGCCAGAAAATTTTCATTATTACTCCTTATTATATAATTAATATATACAATATATGGTGCATTTTGCATATAAATGACTTCTACTGTCTCTGCCTGGTACATACAAAGCAGTTGTACAGAATGCAACAAAGGGGCATTTAAGCTAAAGAAAATTTGGATCTTATTATGACATGTTATTTGTGAAATGCAGAATGGAGCATCATCCAAGCTTGCACATCCAACATGAACTGTGGCACTGCCTGACTTCAGCACCACACACCATCATTTTCTTGTGCATTGTTGCATGTGATTTCACAACAGCTTCGATTTTAAAAATATTTAAAAAAAAATATATTTTTTAAAGGCTCTGAATCCCTTAGCAATGGAAAACCCTAAAATATCCTTTATAGTTTCTCCAGTGTGACACTGTCTGCAGTCAGAATGCTCTGCTCCACACATGCCTGCTGAGAGCACTCCAAATAGCCATCCTGGTGGCATAGGTCCCAGAGGGTGTAAGAGCCCTGTTCTCTAGGGCACAATATACTAGATTTATAAGTCATTCACATCTAGCCCCGTTACAACTAACAAGGCTGGGAAAGGCTTACACAGACTTCCTTAATCTCAGATGTGCAACACAGCAGTATGCTTACATGTGCCTTGTAGACATCTATTATAAAAAAAACCACGTGTAGTGTCCAAGCAACTTGAAATTTGCAGTATTTTGATAAAGCTAAGCTGGAACAAACCTCCCCAGCAACACAACAGCACTTTCTCGCAGGAAGACTCCCCGCATCCTAAAACACTACCAACAGCTACTGCAGCTACAGGGTTTTATCGAGGCAGGGAGAGGGCAAGAGACTGCTTTTAATGGAAAAACTTTATGCTTTGACACTCTTCACACTCTAAAACAGTAGAATTGTTTTCACTCAAACTTGA
The DNA here is from genome assembly GCA_004320125.1 of Scolopax mira. Taxonomy (NCBI): domain Eukaryota; kingdom Metazoa; phylum Chordata; class Aves; order Charadriiformes; family Scolopacidae; genus Scolopax; species Scolopax mira. Next base: position 91,066 of record BJBW01008463.1, on the reverse strand, counting down.
GAGAGATTTGTTGTACAGCACAGATTAAGCCTGAAAAAAATCTCACTGAAAGTGAAAATCTTCAGAATGTTACAAGTGCCTTAAAACAGAGGATTAGAGAGAAAAGCCTCACTCTGCCATAACCCAGGAGATAATTGCCAGTCACCCTGGAAAACCATGTCATGTTTTCCAGTCTCTTCTGTCCAGGAAGCTCCAGTGCCCAACTGTTACAGGTTCCAAGTGCTCCAGGCCTTTTTCCAGCTGACAATGCTTACACAAATGAATATACCACACACATCCAACACCTGAGGAACTCCCTGGCTTGGAGCACCTTTGCCTCCAAGCTCCTACCACCTACAACACCCTCCACCATGACATGAAGTAGGATCAGCCTACTCTCTGCAGAGACACTTTTCTTCAACCACATTCTTCCAACCTCTACAGAAATCTGGTGCTCTCCAGAGCTGGCAAAACGTCAGGCCCTGCTCCTGCTTAAGAGATTTTGACTGAAAACTGGGCTACCACCACTCTGATCTTGTAAGGACAGGCTGTCCAAAATGTGCATGTGTATTACTGAGAAATACTGCCCACCAGAGATCAGTTGTGATTTCATTAACTACAATTGCTGCTGAATGACTAAACCTTTTTATGAAATGTCACTGGCTTGCAAAAACTGAGCCTGATTCAAGTGAATGACTTCTCCCTGCCACAAATAAAAGGCTCCAGCTCTCTGCTTGGATGCTCCTCCTCCGCTTGGCAAGACAGGCATCCAGACAGAAATCACCATTCCTGTGCACGACATCTTTTTGCTCTTATTACCCCACTACAAAGACAGAAAGTTTACATCCAATACAGACTATCACTGCTAAACTCATTCAGCACTTATGAGAGAAAAGCCACAATGAGCATTTGATAGATCCCAGAAGATGTAAGCGAGTTCAAAGCAATTCTAAGAGACTGAAAACCAAGCAAGTACATTTTCCACAGACAGATGCCAAGTATTTTAAAAATAAATAATTGAGACTTTTAAATTGGACTGCTATCACCCTGTGCAACCTCCTACAGCAGATTTCTCTCTAGATTAAAAAATGAACAAAGGCTCATTGTGCTTTCACAGATGTGGAGTACAGAATATTCAATAGTATCAGGAATTCTGGTGGAAGGGAAAAGATCATCAGAATTAGCTTTCTGCTCATTTCCTTCCAGCAATCCAAGGACTACCATGCAATTTAAAGCTAAAAAAAAGAAATAAAAAAGCAAAAAAAAGAAAGGTTTTATAGGCTAGCCAATTTTTTGATGAATCAGGCAGCAAGACGCAGAGGCAACAGATACGTGGCTTGTTAGGTACTGCTTTAGAGACTCAGAGTATTTTCAAAGGAGCAAAACACAGGCATTGCAGGTAGATTGCAAATCTTTGCAGAGTGGTGAAATAAAAATTCTGAAATGTTTGCTTTAAATGATGGTGGAGTTAATCACTGAATATACTAATTCTTAATTAGTACCTTTGCTGCTTATATTGTAAGAAGAAATTATTCTCAGACACTTTTACAGCTGGATTTGAAACCTCTCACACAAAAACAAATTCTGTGCTAAGATTATGAATCATACATGATTTTTCTTAATTGAAAGCCCGTATGTAACTTACTTCTGCTTTAAAATATGTGCATAGATTTCTAGTAAACTGGATGATGTGATCCATTTGGCTGGAATAAAAATTTTCTACAGACATAATGTAATCTTCACTGCAGCACTGAAAATTCAGAATAACTGTCCTGCAGTCTGGGTGTTTACTGGAGTGTGAGATATACACTGGGACAATAAAGTCTGATGTTTGACTCCTCATTATATTCTCTTTAAAAAACCCATGAAACTTATCATTTATAACATATTCTGAATCTGCTTAGAAAAGGCGGGGGGAAGAGCAAATCGTGATGTTTTCCAGTTCTCCTACTGGAGCTTGATGTAATAACATAGAGTATACTGCATTCTTTTTAAAAGATAAAGTTGAACAGGAGCAGATAATGGCATGTTTTTCCTGCCTAGTCTATTATTCATCAGTGAAATTTTAACTATAGTTAGGCAGGTACAGAGATGTATTTTGAATGTCATAACTTAGTATTTTACAGTGCCTAAAAGCGTGCTGGGTAAATTGCAAAACAAAGAGGCAGACAGAGTCTTCGCCCTAAAGTAATCACAGCCTGATAATGAATACAATGCTGGGCTGAAACGAAAGGGGTCGAAACAACAGGAAGAGCAAAGATCATACAAATGATATAAAAGAATTTAACTCAATTTAGACATTCGCATGCCTTAGAAGTATGGTAAATTTCCCTTTAATCTTTTTTTAATAGTAAGCATTAATTACTGCTTTGTTGTCTACAAACAACGCAGTGGGTGTAGCTATGTTATAAGTGGAGATTAAGCGATTTCATAGTAATTTTCAACCTGAAAGTTGTTGCACGTTCTGCCCCTAACTCTGAACAGCGGTTAAACCTGTCAGTGGTCCAGTAACAGCCCAGTAGGAACAGTGAGGCAACACGATGCTCATAGGATTGCCCTGGGCTTCAACATGTTGCTGGATCGTGGCCATATCAATCAGTATCTTGAGTGTTAACAGAGAAGTACCTTGGCAAGCCAGAAACTTCCTTCAATTTCTACTGCCAGAAATAAATGCCTCTTAGGCCCACTCCCATCCCAAACAAGAGAATCCATCTCATGTATGTACACTGAGTCATTACACAACGAAGGCATATTTGATGCTAAAAAGCTGCATGTTGAATTCATTTGTATTTCCATAATATGAAAATAACGGTTTCAGTGTTTATGCTTTCCATAACATGAAACTTTCTTGCAATTGCTTTGTACTCCGAGTAACAGCCATATGATTCACCATGAAATGAAGTCTGGAAAATCGTTTTGGATAAATGGAACTATAAATTCAATAGAATTTCCATGACAACATAGATTGCAACACTCCGCCACAAGTAAAGTGTTATAAATCATTCAAAACCAACAAAAAATCAGCAGTAAATCTTCTCTTTCACAACACACAAGACCCCTGAATTACAGAGCCGTGGCTATTACCTCCCCATGCAGTTCCTCTCATGTCTGATCCTCTTCCTTGTTACAAATGTTGTTTCATATCTGACCTCCTTCCAAACACAGGAAATTATAATACTAACATTTTAATACTAAGATGTAAACAAGAATTGAAGCATAATGAGCAGGAGGCTTTTTTGAACCTTTCCTCCTTTTCTCATCTCCTAAAAATGTTTAAATATCTTCATCCGGTGGTAATTTTACCTGTGTATCCAGATACATCACAGCATCTTGTTAGACTCACAAATTTAGGAGGCTCTTTTTCTGGAAACGTGGGTGGTAAGTGTACAATAGGATGCTCAGTCAGCTCATAAAAAGGATGAGAACCACATGTCCAAGGGATGGAATAGATCCAAGAAGAGGAGGAGGTAAAAATAAAAAAAGGATAAAAGATTACACCACACAGTGTTGCTTATTCATACTCCTCCATCAGAGGGTTCTTGACATACGGTATTTCACTTAAAGTCCAAGGATCTGGAATGAAGTGATTCCAGGAGGACCTTCACTGCAATTTAAAAATCACTGTGGCTGCTGCCTTCAACTCTGTAAGAAAAACCTTGAAAATGCAAGGCTCCTTCCCTCCTGAAAAGATTAAGAAGCCCATAAAACCAAATGAGAGACTCAGTATTCTGATTTTTGGGTAAAAGTAGGAGTATTCCTTATGAATCAGGTCTTTTGGTAATTTGAGAAGAAGCAACAATCTACTAATCCTTGGATTGCAAAGGCTCATCTTTACAGACTACTTAGACAGTTCTACTGTCTACTACTTCTGCTGTCTTGTATAAATCACTACCCATTTCTGAGCCTCGTTTCCTCATGTGTAAAATATGTTCATTAGCCATCCCTCCTTTAACTGGATGTTAACATGTGAAAAACATGTGAAATAATCTACTATTTGGTTTACCATTTGGAGTGGTGTTGGTGGAAAAAGCGTTGGAATTCCTATTCATTTGCTTAATATTGCAAAGTTTAAGAAGTTTAAAGTTATTTAAAGTTATTAAGAAGAAGTCACACAAGTACCTCATGGAGACAGTGTATGGCCTCCTAACACTGGTACCCACTTCTAAACAGCTCAGAGCTGACATAGAGCTGATGTTGGGACTTCAGAACAGATGCTTATTGCAAGGCACTGCATCCTCATATCCCTAAGGGCATCTTCCCAGGCTCCTGGAGGTCAGCTAGGGTCTTTCACTGGTCTTTAGCTCCACTACCAGACTCTGACTCTGCCAGAGACTTTTTGATTTATTGATTGAGTAGTTCTGAGTCTCACCCACAGTGGCTTTGTCTAATCTTGTTTGGCATATTCCAAACAAGAGAGCAAGCCCATGTGTGTGGGAACACACAAAGCTGAGACTCCCATTTCAGCGAGAGACAAACTTTGCTTTCTAAAACTGTCCAAACAGAAAAATTAGAAGCAATACTTAGCTGTTGGCAGGGGTGAAAAACTGAAACAGGCAATTTAGGAAGTGGCTAAGCACAAAATGCCACAGCAACTAAAAACAAGTCAGACGGACTGGCTGTATGAACAGAATAGCTCTGAACTCAACCCAAAAGTGACTGTTGTCATCTTCATCTGTTTCCCATGGTCTTCCCACAAGAACTAAACTACTGAAGAAAGAGTTTTAAACTTCAAAATACTCAAACTGTCCTTACTTCAGCTTGTCTTTCAAGAATCCATTTACTTTTTTAAACATCAAGAAGTGCTGCCAGAATGGAAAGAACTGCTGGGATTTCCCAGCAAAAACACTCCAGTGCTCTTCAGGGAAAAGAAAGGAGCTGCACTTTAAAACTAATCCCTACAAAAGAACACTTTTTCTAGCATGTGTGATTAATATAATTTCATATACCATTCACTTTAAAGATGCACTAGCACAAGTATTCATTCCTCTGAGAGCTCACATCTTAGCGCAAATCATTCTTTTTGTATGTGGAATTCACAACGTCCTGTGTGGTTTATTTGGGTTTTTTTCATGGTGGGTTGTTTCTGGTTTTTGTTTTTAAAATGGGAGAAGGCGAGCTCTTCCATGAGGTCTAATGATCTTCAAAATGCCTCAGAACAAATTTTGAGATATTTATAGTTTTGTTGCATCTCTGGATTCAAAGCCATGCAGCAGATGGGGCACATTTCAGAAGCATTTTGCTGGGCAAAAGGCCATTCCTATCTCTGAGGGGATGTGAAATCCTCCGGGCTGTACGCTTGCAGAGTTATTTTTATTTATGAACTGTGAAGTATATGGGCAATTACAGCAGAACCAGCCCATGAGAAGAGGGCTTCATAACAGAGGGCAAAAATAATACGGGCTTTCCCATATATTGCAAAATACACATCTATCTAAGGCAGCATCGTAGTCCCAAAGATAAGCAAGCAGGATGCTCAGCATAAGAGGCCTCAGCAGCACCTTGGAGATTACTGGAGGAAGGTGGGACAGCACTAGTTCTGCCACAGATTTCCCACTTGAACACGAGAGGGATTTCTCCAATGCAAATGCTTAATGTGGGTGTTTTGCTTCAAGTTTCTCAAAAGGGCCTAATTAGGCAAGGAGCAAGCATCCAATATCCTTTCTAAAACTCACCATCTCTCGTAAGTATCTCAAATTGAAATCCTTCCCCACCATGGGATGCCTACCCAAATTCCCCAGTCTCTTGGAAAACCATGCATGTAATAATTCTGTACCACGTCTCTTATTTTCTAGCTTCCTTTGCCCTTATTCTCTGACTGTTTTATTGGAATAGAAAGTGAAGTCTGTACATATCTGAAGTGCAGTGTTGAGAAATTTGTAAACTTCTTGCCTTAGTGACTTTTACATACAGACACACACGCAGAGCAGCTGAATACACCACTTAATGGCACCAGCTTGTTAAGTACACGATTCTGTATTAACACTAACAAATCAAAAAGAATTGGACTTCAGCACAGCAAGAATCAAAACATTCAAGCAAGCAGCAAAACTGACGGAAAGGTTAAGGTGCTGGAAATTGTGCAGCCTTTTCGAAGTTAAAACCTTGTCCGCTGTCACATCTGCAAACCCATTTGCAAACACATTCTTTGTAATGGTTCTTTGCTAAATGTCAAACTTATCCTTCCATGCCTATGAAACAGAAACACAAATCTTACTCTCACCCCCTCCCACGCTGGTACCTGTCTGCAGATGCCGTGTTGAGGCTCCCCTGGTGCATCCGACTCGTGGCATCACCTCACGGAATGTGACTAAAACAACCTCTCAGCTTTAACACCTCCGATTTTTTTAAGGGTCCCTTGATGTTGAAATTAAAGCATGTTGAACTTCTTTGTGATGAACACAACAGTCCTACCAGACTGGCATTTGAGTCCAAATTGGACAGGCTTTGGTTCAGTCCCAGTCCTCGTGGGAGGCATGCACAGTTGTGTCCCTGCACAGTCAGGCTCTGGGCCAGCTTCGTCCCTTCCTTCTACTCTGCATTTTAGTAATAAAATGAGTCTCAAGCCAGAGAGTCACATTTCCACCTTGGCTCAGACCTGTGTATTTCTGAAAGCATCTCTTCTGCCTCAGCACCTCATGTTGGAACAACTCACCTGGGTAATGGGTACCATCTAACTTCTGGTTTTCTGTATGACAGCTGCTGGCTTTTCTCCAGATTGTGGGTGTCTTTGGCTCTAGATGTGCCCAACCAAATTAATTCTTTCGCTGACCCCACCAGCCCAGACCCTTGGTTTATGCTTGCCACCACGAATGGAAACTGGAAATGCTGCAAAACAGTGCAGCCTCTCCCTGTCACATAACACAGAGAACACATCTCCCCCTGCCCAGGGCCGGGGCTGTGGTGGGCAGGGGAGGTATCACCTGCCACACAAAACCAGACCGTTGTAGGTATTACCAGTATGTTTGCCTCTCCTGGCATTGTTCTGTCACAGCACAAAATGCCTCAATAAAACTTATGAAATATGGGAGTTGCACAAGTAAAGTCTTTATCATAAATCTGATAATTAACCTGCATAACTAATTTCCCTTCTGGCAGCAGGCATAGGTTGGAATAAATAGTCTATTCAATGCCTACTGAGAGAAGACTCCTATATTTCAGCAAGTATAAAACCTAGGGACAAAGGGCCTCAAAGAGTCAAACTCCTTGCAGTTTCAACAGAGTGCCCTGAATAATACATAAAGCAGCTACGCTCTTATCCCTAAAACCACAGGTGTGAACCAGATGTCATGCTTATCTTCTCTTGAGATTACAGCAAACAATTGCACACCTTCAGAATATAAAGTAAGCTTTGGATCAAGAAGCCTGAAATATATTAAAAGTGTGGCACTGAAGTTAAAAATTCAAATATTAACCTACAAATCACTGATTCATTTAAGAATCTGTTTATAGCCTATGTTCTATAAAAGTTATATTTCTTCTATTTAACCTTTTTGTAACAAGATACATTATGAATCACAATTCTAAGGTAAAACTACTTGCATAAATCTCAGTCTTAGTCAGCAAGGTATTGCCTAAAAGATTGTACAAATATACCACCACCTATTTAAATTATACCATGGTTCAAGGAACCAAATTAAAACTTTTATTTAAATTTTAAACTTTCCTATTATAGCAATAAAGGTTTAGAAAAAGGTAAGCATATGCTGCACTGAAATATTGAAAGGAGATTAAACCCAGAATTGTATCTCAAAGAGAATTTTAAAGCTAACTTACTACACAGTAATAAGACATGGTGCAAATGGTGCTCTAACCATACAGCCTTGATCATAACCCACTACCTACAAGTGCAGCGCCAGAAGATATTCCAAAACGTTCAATTTCAAGAAAATAATATTCTCCTCACTCAACTAGTGAACGTCACTAATAAGCTAGTGTTAGTTACTAGGGCGCATTTCAGAAAAAAGCACAACAGGGTCCTCCTCACCAGATGCACAAAATAATCATGTCCCTGCATGTGTTAAAGGTCATACCCATGTTGCAGTATTTTCTCTCTTAAACTATATCCAAGCACCACCTCCTGACTCCTTGTGTCGACACTTCAGGAGCAGCAGTGCTTACTGCAGAAGGTGAAGGTCTGTTGTCTCTGATAAATGACTCATGTCCTATTTCAGTTTTTTTAGGCTTTTCCCTTCCACCCTGGCTAGATTCAGTCTTTAATCCAGCGTGCCTGGTTTCCTTCCACAGCATCCCCTGTCAAACACAAACATTCCAAAGGCTGTCACCATCTAATGCTAATGCTTCACTAAGAGAAGTTTTACAGGTCAATTTATGACAGAAATATTGCAGGTCTATAATCAGAGCCCTAGATAAGAACATCTTGTGTTTACTTAATAATCTCCACATTCACTAAATAAAAGCATGCATCTCACTGTCATAACTGTAGAGAAAAGGTGGTGAATGCGACCTGAATCCAACAGCTGTAATGTCATCTGCTTGATCCTGAGGGAATTGAAGAACCCTGTTCATATAACAGTATTCACCAGTGACCCAGAGCATCATTCTGCCCTCCAGCAGCACAGCCTGTGGCTCCAGGGGAAAAGGCATCCAACATCTTGGCTCACTCACATTAATAAAATGGAGTATGAGGAGTCACAGGCTAAGGTGTTAACACAACCCTGTCTGTAATGCTGAGCAGTCAGACTTGGTTTGAGTTCAGAGCACAGACCCAGGCTGCTCAGCTCCATGGCAACACTAATGATTTAAAATCTTTATAACCTTTTATGAAAGATATAGGATAGAAGTTAAGAACAGTACAGAAAAATAAAGAATTTCAAGTATAAACAATTAAGTATTCGAGCATCATCATGTTCCTTATCCCTATCTCTGTCAGCAAATGGGGCTTTTTTTGTTTTTTTAACAATGACAATCTTTTGATGGTACTAAACATGGTGACAGACATTCTTCAGAAAAACAGGTGAGATAATCTAGCATAGTTCTGGAGTCCAGTGCTAGTTTCTGCAGAAAAAAAAGTGCAACAAGAAAAAGAAGAGGCGCACAGACAGATAATGCAGCTTCTGCAACTGATACTTGCAACTTCATTACCGTGGAAAACAGGCAATGAAAGTGGCTGTTATCAGCCACTCCAACACCTGGTAACTCCTGTCAGGTGGCACAGGGCACAGCTTCTCCCTGCCTCACTGGTCACGGGATCACAGCAGTGCTGTGGAAAGACCTCACAATGCCAGGCTCACATTAAACAGAAGGAAGAAAGAGACAGGAAGGAAAAGAAGTGGGATGCGGAAGAAAAAGTCAAACAAAGAAGAGACAGCATCCATATCTCTCACGCCAAAGGGTTGTCAAAGATTTGGGTGAAGTCAGTGGCAGCTCCGGTAGCTTCCCACACTGCTGCTCTGAGCAGGTCAAAGCACTCTCAGAATCATGACTTTCTTCCCAGAACACCCAGTCACGTGGTGGTTGGTGTGCTGGTATTATGAGGTCCCAAGATCCCAGGAGATGGTGAAACTGCAAGAACTGTATTTTATCTCCCTCCCTTCGTTAATATATCATCTGCCCCTTTCACTCTCAAGAGGTTCCTTTACACAGACTGCCAGCCAAGGGTTATGGGTGGCACGAGCGTATCCATTAATTACATCCACCAATGATTTACAAAACATCAGTTTTGATCTGCTACTTTCCAGCTCCATTCCCTTCTCATTTAAGCACATATCTTGGAAGGCATCTTGATGTTTTTTAAACTTGCAATCTGCCCGTTTTCTGCAGAGTTTCTTAGCAATGCCACATACTGATCTCGTCTAGAGCAGTGTTGCCGTGGATGCTGTCTGACACTCCAGGCTGCATTAAGACAGCCCTGGAGAGCCCTCATAAAAGCACTTGGTTCAGGCTACAGGTGCATCTAGAGCTCTGTGTCCTCTCTCAAGTGCCAAGCATTAAGGGAAAGTTAAAACAAGACAGTGAGTGTTTACATGGACAAACAGTAACTCTCCCCTTAGCTACACCCCTGCAGCTTCCAGCAAGTCTCAGAGGCCTTTCTGAGCTGGAAGCTGCACAGGGACCATCCTTTGACTGGTTTATCTAAAACTGTTAAATCCTCTTTCCAACCAGTATTTACTGCTGACCAGTACAAGATCAATCCACGGTTCAGGCATTTTGATTTACTGCATGAGAAGTGTTCCTTTCTTGCACTTTCCTTGAATGTGCACCTGGGGCTCAGATCTGTTGTTATATCGCAAAACATAACATCCATTTCACTTACTTGAGATTTCAAGGATCTTTGTAATCGTGTGTCCTGGGAGTCACCCTTTCCAAGCTGAGATATCACAAAAACTACTGAGTTTCTTGTCTCATGGAAGGTGTATTGTATCACTGAAGGTCCTCGAGGTTTTGGGGACATACAAAGTATTTTTGAGGGTGGGCAATCAGGGTTGCTCAAGCTATATATACCATAAAGTACCATTCCTTTGATGGTACTTATTTCCTAATAATTTTTAATTTCCTATTTGTCTTTTTGCGGCTCCTGAGCACTGAGCTCATATGTGTAAAGACTCCAGGAACACTTTCTTGAGCAGCAATAACTAATTTAATGTTCATTACTATATGTGCAAACCGAGAGTCTTCTTTTTAACCCAGTTAAACAAGAAGATGAGATTGATACAGTTCCGCCTTGTGTGTGTCTGCATATGTCAGTCCCTTGTAGCAAGTTTAGAGCATGTTGACCAGTTTCACCAAAACCTGACTGCTCACTCGGGTTCTCAAAGACTTTATACCCATGCAAATTCCTTTATCCAATTAGTTTCACAAGAATGGATCAAATACTGAAGGCTCTCCCTGTCTTCCTTCCAAAGCACTTCATCATCACACCTAGCATGGGCAGCGGCCACTTCATAGAATCATCAAAGTTGGAAGGGAACTTTCAGATCGAGTCCCATCTCAACCTAACACTGACAAAAAACCCCACAACTTTAGTCACTATCCTGGTCCCCCCAAACTCAGCAGTTCTGTACACAGGGAAGCTGCCTTGAGAGCTGTACTGCATTCATTCCTGCACACGGGGATGCACCCGGACACACAATGTACCTACTTTCCTTTGCTCAGTGGGATTGACATCAGTAGGTGTGGATTCCCGTGAGCCAGTGAGAATATACCAGCATTTGGATCTAAGCACACACAATATTAATGGAAATCCGCCATTCTGTTAAATAGTGTAATATGGAAGTTTAATCATAAAGCCTCTCAGTATTTAAATACTTCAGGCACTGTAGACATTTATACAACTAGCAGTAGATGAATTTTCAAATAGATACTTCTGAGTAATTATCCTCTTGAGACAGCACCAATTGCTAAATAATGCCTCAGTTTAATAGCACATAGCTCTTAAGAAATGAACAATTCTGGGGACTATTAAATCTCTCAGAAACGTAACAAAGATGGTGATAAATACTTTGCACTCCCCTTTTAGTCCTCATGTGGATGAGGAATAGGCTGGTTTTTTCTCACCTGTTAGCTGGACGTCAAAGACAGCTCCTTAGAAAATTAGGGGGTAGCCCCTTCTACTTGCTCTAATAAGGCAGGGTATGCAAATTTTTCTTCCAGACAGCAGCAAAGCTTTCTTACAAACAAAATTAATACTCACTCTCCCAGGGAAAGCTGTCTTAGAAAAACATATCAGAAGAAGAATAACTGGGTGGGATAGTTGAGTGGGAACTCCTGAAAATGCCATAATCCTTACGGATTAACTGGCGAGAAAAAAATTGGTCTGTCCCTCCAGAACATCCCTCTGTCATTCCGTGGAAGAATTGATGAGGAGGAAATACAGGCAACAGAAAGAGTATTCAATCCAAACTCTCACCAGTGAACCGAGGCAAGACTGGGGAGAGAGTTTTCAGATAAACCTGCTTTTATGTAACACATAAAGCTCTAGAATATAAGGAAAATGCAGACCTCTTGTTTATATAAAATGCTGCCCTTTATTCATGTTCCCTAAAGATGTTTTTCATAAAACTCTGCCTGCTTGCATATTACTTACTGCTAATAAAACAGCCTAGGGAAAGAAATTTGCATTCTGTGGTCACCAGAGGTCTCTGAATAGAGTGACTCAGCGAGTCGCTCCATAGAAGAGAAGTTGCCTTTTCACAGGGAGGAGCAAAAAAGATCGAAGCAAAAGGCATAAAAATACTCATCTCCTCATCGTGACACCATTTTACCTCTCAGGAGCATTCAGAAGCCTTTAGAGATGACAAGCTCTCCAAACCAAACCATGTCAGATAGTATTTACCTTCATGGTAGTTCACTCAAAAGCATTTCAAAAGCAGCCATCAGTAATACACAGGAGAGGTCACCTCCTTATACAGAGAAAGCAGAAATTAAAATTACTGCAATAAAGCCAATTTGTAACAGCTGACTGTCTGACCCCTAGTATCAAATAGTTTCATCATCATTTGACAGTGCGTCATGAAATGCTCCTGTACTTAATTCTGCTTTGAATGACAAATGAAAATAAGATGAATGATGTGATAACTTGATAATCAAAAATTTCCATTTTACTCTCTTCCTCATTAGAAAAAGTTACATTAGGAAAAAAAAAAAAAGATTAATACAGAAGTGCCAGATTTTAAGCAATGATTGAGGACTTTACATAAAAAAAGCTCAAAAAGTAAGGACACTGAGGTATTTTTAGGTGTGCAATAAAACACAGCATTTTAACATATATATATATGTCACTTTGGGTTCAGCGTGCGATAAATTTCCATTAGTATCTCACTGACAATTGAAGCCCAGCTGAATACTAAATAAAGCCGCGTGGCTGTTCTGCTGAGTCCTCTTGTAGAAAGGAAGGAAGGTCTGAGAAACATAAGAAAAACAGTCTGTGTGTGAGGTTCAATCACAAACACTTCCTCTATGGCCACTATAGGAATAGAACTGGAGGGATATGGCCACCCAAGAGCAGACTCCCACTGCATGATGTAATTATGTGTCCTGGATTTAAAATATGGCCTCCACCTTGACTTGTGAAGGGTTTCCCTCCAAAGAGCTGTATTATACCTAGCTTCAGTTTCTCTGTGTCAGGAAGCCATAAGAGAAGCAGCAAATGCTCGTGTCTCCCTATCCTGAAATTAACTGGGATTTAATAAATGCATACAGTAATTTTCAGAGCCTGATGTGGAAGAGGCTTCTAAAGCCGTTGTGCTGAGACCTGCTGGAGCACAGCTCCAGTGTACTCAGATATAAGTTCGTACAGAATGTCCTTTGAATGTTATCTTATGATTTCAGTTAATGATGGATCAGTAAAAGAGGATATAAAGGAAGACTACATCCTCAATGGAAACAGTGACTTTATTATTCTGATGTCTGGACCTACCCTGTGAGGTTTTAGACCTGGGAATTTCTGTAGCTACAGGCCATTCCTCAGAAAGCCACACTCCCATTGGTAAACGTTCAAAAGCTGGTAACACTAACAACCTCCACACCAAAAAAAATTACGCTAGCTACACTATGTGATATCAAATTTAATCTTCTAGACAAATGCAAGAGTGTCCATGGACACATATAACGAGTCCTGCCTCTATTAAATTTCCTTTTCAGAATGTAAAGTATTTGACTAGTGCTGCCTGACAACTGCCAGATGAATGCATTAAGTTACAAGCAGAGTAACACAGCACAATCAATAGGTTTAGGTACATTGTCCTAATTGTATCACTTAGATATTCCTTTTTTTCACCCCCACGCAGATAAAACAATTTAAACCAGTGCTACGCTAGGCAGGGATTAAATCTTTGAAGTGGGATGCTGAGAAGCAAAGCAAGGGTCAGTGAGAGGGAGGGCTCGTTGTGGGAGGCTCAGTCTGAAGCCACCCACTTATAAAGCACCCGGACCCGGGGCTTGCTCCTTGCTCGGATCCAGCCTGACAGGTACAGAGCCTGCTTCAAAAGATGCTACAACTGCAGAAGCCAGCAAACCACAGGATTTCTGCACAGTATGTTCAGCTGAGATAAAAGAACCTTAAAAAAAAAACCAAACAAAAATGAAGCAAAAATTACTTGGATTTTCTCTGGCATAACTAGACGCAAAAATGTTTCTGGGGGAAAATAGTTTAAGAAGACCTAATGTGTAATATAACAAACTATTGGAGCCAACTTAGGTGAGATATCCTCCTTCTTCCTTATACATCACAACCTGATTACAGACACATACAAATTGGAGTTTGTAATCACTACCATCTTGCTCTTTTTCATGTTAAACAGCAGCAAGGCATAAATAAGGATAAACTTCTCTACAGTAATAATGTCAGGCATTTTACTAAGTCTGTGATTTAAAGAAATTTCACCCACTGTTAAATTCTTTTTATCACATGCAGAATTTTTTTGTATCTCACCAAGATATAGTAGTTATAGGCATATGGTTTTAAAAGATTCAGGGCTTAAATATAAACAAGCACACACATACACCCACAAGCTTAGGGAAACAATAGACTTTTTTTTTTCCAGCAGGATGCAGCAAAAAACAATGTTTATTTCCCCTTAAATGCATGAAATTACAATAACTGATTGTTAGACCACTACAATCTTCTTATAAAACTCTGAGAAATTTTAGCTGTTTGCAAACTAGTCTTGAATGACTTCCGGAGGCCTTTGTTAATGCCTGTCCCCAGAGAGGATGGAGATAATGTGGGAATCCCTCCCGCCACAAGAACAAATCGATATTTTAACATTCTTACAGCGATAATGTTGATCCAGACCACACAAAGAGCCACCAGTAAAGTTAGCTATAGCATATTCTATAATTTTAAACGCACCACAGACCAAAATACAACTGTATACCTGCTATTTTCGTTATTTTTGCCCATGTTTTCCCAACATATTTCAAAGATTGGCATCCTTGTCACTCTAGGTTTTAAAAAAAGCAGTGACAGGCAATGATTTGTTTGACCAGACCTTAACTCCTCAGATTCCAAAATTTGGCTTTTCTAGGAGTTATAATTGTTGGGGGCAAGAACTGAAATGAAGTTTTCAAATGACAGTAATGGGCTCTCTTTCTCCCTTCCCCTCTTCCCTATGACTGATGCGATTCATTCAGAGACCTGTGATTCAGGTCTATACACAAAAGCATCTAATCTAATCTCCTGAAACCTCAGTGAGCCCTGGCAGTATCTCAACTAGAAAATAGTTCTAAAATTAATAAGACGACGACCTTTCAGTTTAATGCTGTGGCTATCACAGACACCCGATGGTTCACACTCAGACACTGGAAGCAGGAGAGGAACAAAGACAAGAATTACAGTAAATTCCCCACTGCCACGCAAGCACAGCCGCTTTAAATGCAGAATTACATACCAAGCTGCCAGTTTTATTTCACAGTACATTCTGTTTTGTGAGGCTTGATCTCAGTCTTTGCTCATGCAAAAATGTCTTAAGACGTTCAGTGGGAGCAAAGGCTCATTCTCTGCTCTATGTGCACAGATAAAAAAGAGTTGAGGCTTGTCCAGGGACTGCAAGACTGAGGTGACAGGGCACCACTTCTGAAGTCTGTTTTCTACTACGTAGCAAGAAAAGAATGTGTATCTTAATTTGTTAAAATCCAATTAATTATAATTCAATTTGACAAGACCTAATATAGGAAAACGTCTTTACTTTCCCATCCTGAAAGTTTTTAGAAGAATGTGAGACTATATCATTGATGGAAGCTTCCCAGCTTTTAAGAAGTGGATACTATAACATTTTCCTTAGATAAATTATTTCCCCAATGTAGAAATGTTAGTTTTAATGAAATGAAATAGACTTAATTGGTTGTGATGGGAAGTAAACCCTGAGATAAACACTGCATAAATAATTCACATTCTTCCATCTGGGGAACTTCTTCCTGAGTTGCAAAGTGTCTCCAGTCTGAAATGCTATAGACGTTATTTTAACAGCAACTGAAAAAATTCAGACTTCTTCCAATATACTGCATCTGGAGTGGAGAGCATCTGCTATTCTAGAGTTGAGTGCATATTTTAAGACTTAGTTTTAGAAAGTTTTTTTTTATTCTGGACTAGAACATTTTCTCCCAACACATGGTCTTCCACAGAACTAGTCTCCAGTGTAACTGGATCTAACTTTAACACCTTGATCTATCTCTGGAAACTCACATTTCCCATGCCGTCCCAACTGGAATATGTTAAACCTTTTCTCTCTTTTCTTTTACATTGTGCTGTGGCTGAGGCAGCATCTAAAAGACATTGGAAACTAGAGCTGTAGCATTTTTCATACTGATTATGGCATATGACCCAAATGCTGTTGTATCTGCATTTGCTACTTGTTCATTGTAAGAGTTGGTCTCCTGTCCAGGAAAAGGTGAAAAGGTTCAGGAACAACTTTTTCCCTATGGACTTACTGCCAAGATCTATTGCTGGCAAAGGCACTCAAGGTGGGCCACCTTGTTCTAACAGTAAATTTGTCCGATAGCAAATTCTCTGAAGAACTTGTGGCAATTACTGCACCCTCCACAAAAAAACGGGGGGGGGGGGGGAATTTAGAAGCAATGAAACCACAAAACCCATTTACACTATTTGATTTGATGCTATAAAAGTCACCATGGAGAACATAAGGAACTATAGCTTCTACGTGGTGATCTTCTGGGTGTTCTGCAAATGAAACCTAATGGTACATCTGAAATGATTTTGTTCTGATCTCATCTCTTACTCAGGGGAGCTACTGCCTTTCCCTGGGTGCCTGAAAGAAACATTTGTGCAAGACACTAAAAGTAAAATTTTTCTTTGAAGGTATTATTCAGGAAAGATCACAAGCTCTGATAATACAGTGTTAATTTAAAACATGAATGTGTGAAACCAAACCCTCCAAAATGAAAATACACTGTCTATACATAATTTTTTTAAAGTATATATATATTTATTCAAATCAACAATAATATTCTTAAAAAGGGAAACTGCTAGAGACATACTTATCTGCCTGTTATATAAAATAAATATGGAAGCATAATGAAAGAATATATTACGCTTGCTTGTGTTCATTGTCATGATTTTTATAGGATCAAATCAAACAAACAATAGAAATGAGTTTTGCAGTTTCACTGTGCCTTCTGGTTATCAAGTGATAAGTTCTTACTTGATGACTGCTTTTCTTGCTGTTTTAATGCAGACTCCAAAATAAACAATTCCAACACACAGAGCGAAACTTTTAAAAATAGATTTTCTTCTCTCTCTGCAAAAGGTTACAAATGATTGCACTTACAGAACAGGGTAGGATCTAATTTTTTTAGAGGATTCACTCGGATTGTTTCCTTTTCATACAAAGCACAACATACCCTGGGAGTGGACTCAAATGGCAGAGTTTAGTGAGTCTGGCCCTACCTACTCTGAAATTTTGCTACGCTTAAAAGGTTTCACCAGACTTGGGTAGCTCTTAAACCTTGAATACAGAGAAGTGCCACTAGATGAGTCACAAGTCATTTAATGGGAATTCTTCCCTGCTTCCAGAGAGTCGTCAGCAATGCTTGCAGCTTTTTATACCTATCAAAGAGCATCAGAAAGGTGCCGAGATTCTTCACCCATGGAAGGGTGGAGAAAGGCAAGGAAGGACTAAGAAAGGCAATGGGGATTTGACATGCCAGGATTTTTGGTTACTTGCTCCCACTGAAGCCCATGGAGAAATGCACCTGAAATACCTGAACCTTTCACATGTCATTCCACATAATTAGCTTTTAAAAGGCAGCCTGAACTTATTTTTCTCTATTATCTTCATGCAACATGGGAAAGGGGGAAACATAGGAAAATATGATTTTCAAGCCACAATAGTGAGTCAGGGTGACTCAGAATAGGTACCAATTAGAAACAGCAAGTTCATGTTTTGAAACTGCCTGGATTCTGCTTGGCAACATCTGTATTAAACCATTATGCCGAGAGAGGATGCATGCAGAGCCTCTTTTAAGTTTCTTCATTCTCAAAGTCTAAACCTTCAATGCTCAGAGCTGCTCTGCAGTTTCAAAAAAAAAAAAAAAAAAAAAAAAAAAAAAGCCTACCATGCTCAGAGCCATTTTGCAGAAAATCCCCAGACCACAGAAAAACAATTGCTTAGAACTTACATTTAATGTTAAGGGCTATTCAGGAAATGCAAAATGTTTTTTTTTTAATGTTTAACAATATAAATGGCAACTGAGAAAGCATTTCTTATTAAGCACTTTTATGGTTACAGCTACTCTGCTGCTGAAAAAGCAACTACTTATAAAAATAAAGCTAATATTTATGGGCACTATAGCTCAGGAAGGGACCTCTTTTATAAGACATTTACTGCAGCAGCCATCACAGCTGAATCATGTTATTGCACAAAAATGAGGGTTTTTTTTAAACTCAGGCTAACATTTAACAACTTTAAGTAAATGATAACATATGAAATTAACTTCCAACAGTACTAAAACCAGAATAGCAAGGACCAAATCTGTAAAATGCTGATCATCCTCCCACCGTGTAAGTGTCTGAGATGGAGCCAAGAAGTAGGGAACATTGTGACCACCACAAAAGCAGATGATTTACAGAACTACGTATATAATTAATGAATGTGCACAGGACACCTCTCCTTGACTGGCTGCAACCCTGTTGAGTTCAAAACTCCCCTTCCCATTGCTCTCCCCCAGTATGAAGCACTGGATGCAGCACATGTTTTTTTACAAACACCGTGAAGTCTGCAGGTAAAAATCCCTCCGTCCCTGTTCTCTGGGAGGTTTTGCCTGATGTCGTTCCTCCTCTCCTTGGAAACTGATGGCAGCCTCATTTGTGAAAACTTCTGTTCTACAGCACTCATTACAGAAAAACCTAATTACAGGAGTAGGGAGTTACCCTTCCAGACCTAGATGGCATGACCTTTAAAAGTACAAGTTCAAGGTCATACTTTAATTCACCCAAATTCCCCAAGATGATTATCGTACAACGTATGCACTAATCAAAGCCATGCTTTAGGATTTGGCAGACAAGCTGTTCTGTCTATCAGAATAACTCACAGATGGTATGTATGTGACACAACATATTCATCATGTTATATTCTTAGTATATGCAATTTTCCCCCTTGCTAAATTTTCCGGCATTCAGGAAGGACTCTAAGAAACTGCTGGTGCCTTGGAAGAGATGCCCTTCCAGCCTTGTTGTCTTTAAATTAACTGAATAAAGAAAGAATATAAAGGTTGAAGAAACTCATTCTCCTGTGTAATTGTAAAACATATTGAATTTGATTTTTTACCTTAGGTACTATTTTTTAACTTCTATTTTGTAGCTCATGTTTGTGTTCTGCTCTTCAGTTCACATATTGTACTTTCTTTTTCCTTGATGTGTGCCATATTGTTTTAGCTTTTGCTCTTGCTTCTGCTTATTTATGATCTCTTTTTTGACCAAAATCTCAGTAAGATTTGCTTTAGGGGCATTTTTTTATCTTTTTTTCCAGGTAGTTGCATGCATAAGTGAACCATTAAAATTGAATCAGTTCAGTGAATCAAACTGAATGACAACAAACTAAAATGAGCAGAAACCTGCCTAAAGCAACAAGCCGATTACTTATTTTACTTATTTGTAATGTTGCTTTCTTTTTTTCCCCTCTCCTCTAGTTCTTATGATGGAATACAGAACCGTGTATTTCTTTAAATACTGGGATGGGTTTTCAATCCTAAATGCCATATGGATTTTGTAAAGGAAAATACACAAAGGGAAGATGCACCCACACAAGGTTAGGTTGAAGATGCTGGTCCAGCAGCCTATTTTGAAGCTCATCATCTGGAGGAGTTACCCAGTGAGCACGGGCAAGAGTTCATGAAAATAGCTTCCTACTCCCAATTTCTCTTGCTCCTATTATATCTGTCTGTCATTTACTCCTGCTTTCCTTGTGTTTTAGAGCCTTGAGAACACAGGTCACCTCTGCCTCTGATCTTTGTTTTGTATAGTGTGCCGGCTTGAATTAGTCCTTCTTAAGTGAGGACAAGAGTTGAGAGAAAAATAACAGAAAATTCGTTTCTCTGCCTTGTAAAGAACAAACCAAGAGCCAGGACACAAGCTACCACACTTCCTGATACAGAATGAAAAATGTCACTGCCACGGACAGAATTTTCCAGTGGTTTCCAGTGTTTTAGCTTTTATGCTGAAAGCCAAAACATTAATAAAGCAATTGAAGTCATAGGCATATAAGTCCATGAATGTCAGCAGCAAGGTTTCACACGTGTCACTTTGCAGTAATAAAAGACTTCATATATAGTGCTAAGACTGGATGTTACTATTTTTATTTTTTATATGAGGAACTAAGGACAGGAATGCAAGCAAATGGAGGAGAAAAATGAAGGCAATTCCAATTAATCATTTCCCCTAGTGACATTTTAATGCATTATTGTTACAATTATTCTAAAATGTCCTCAAAGGATCATCACACCAGCTTTTCAGACTTCATTTTTCACCAAGTGAAATTTTAACAAGCAACCTTCCTGAAAAGTTTTGATCTCTGAAGGGGCAATACCTGTTCATCCCTCTCCCTTTGTGGGAAACAGGGCTAGTACATGCACTGAAATATCAGGTGTGTGGCGTTACAAGGGCCTCTTTTCATTTCCTCATATTTTCACTGGTTTGAGGTTTTCCCTGCTTCGGTTTCTTTCTTATTCACTCCCCAATGACCTTCTTAGATTCTGTATTTTCAGAAATGGACTGAAAATATGGCAATACAAAAAACTACCAGCAAGGCTGGGGAGGGGGGGAGGAATGGAAGAGAAGTGGTGTGTTTTTTATAAGTTAAAAATTTTATTATACCTTAATATTTTTTCCATTTTATAACATATGAGTAAAATAACCTCTTCTGTCCCAGCGTAATTAGTTCCCCAGTCCTGGCATGCCTAAAAGCCTCGTTTTGTTTGGGGTGCTGTTTGCCAGGGAACACTTAATATTCTCATCTATCACATGAATCAATAAAATGCAACCCTGTTTTTCACAAGGTGGCAGTGTATTAGGAAGAGTCATATGGGTTGAGTTAATTTAAAAGTAATAGACTGAAATTGTCCACATTACTTTTATTGAACTGACAGAGCAAGTCCAGTGCTGCTAAGAAATTAATTCCATTGCACAGAATCAGAGAGCAAGGCCATAAAAGTTACTGGTTTATCTTAAAAAATCATAAAAAAAAAATTAAACTCAAGCTCTGATTTTAATTCCAGAATATGGGGATTTTTTAAAGACACTACTTGGGAAATGAATAGGAGAACTAGAGCTATGCTAAGTCAATCAGATAGCATTTGGGTTAGATTCAGGCTCCCCTGGAAAAAAAAAAAGTCCCTGTGCTGATTACCAAAAAGTCAAGCCTGAAAATTAACTTCAGGCACTTTTGACGCGTGAAAGCGAAGACTGGAGTTCCAATAAATGGCCATAATTCTCAGTGGAAGGAGAAGGTCCCTTCAGAAGGCAAATGATCCCAAGGGCCTGGTGACTCTTGGGAAGATGCAAATTGTCACTGAATGAAGAGGAAAGCCAGGGTGAGGAGTCCTAAGCTAGAGACCTCAGTTTGATCTTCCTACCTGAATGGGTTCTAAAATGACAAAAAAACCCAGCAACAAAATCTTCCCCAGTTCAAGGTCAGGCAGGATGCTCGGTGCTATGCCATGTCGGAGGCCTTCCGCCTGCAAGGATAGCTCAGTCCCCAGCCCCCATTTTGGTTTGTTAACACTTCTGTACCTTCAAGACATTTTAGTGTTTTGTTCTGAACAGATTTTTACTGTGCAGGAGACAGTGGAGGCACAGTGCCAGGGAGGAGCGTGGCAAGCACTGCAGGACAGAAGCATTATCAGGATCTATGTCAGCAAAGCAGATTTCACCTTTGATAAAACCTGTTTTATCATTACTGAACCCTGTATTGGAGGCTGTCAGGCAAGAAACCTTCACTGCAGCATGTGGTGATGCACACATGATAGCTGCATCCCCACACTATGCCCAGAAACTTTGACCCTTGTTTTCCTAAAAGTTTAGTCCTCAAATTGATATATTTCCTCAGACGTGAAATTAAAATCTTCAGCACCAAAAATATATTTACATCCAAAGATACATGTCATTTCTCATATCTTGCTATTTAAATCATTTGACTTTGAGTGAGATATGGGAGAAATTTAAGTTTCAGTACATTTTAGTCTCCATCATGTCAAATTTACAACCCTGGAGTAAATCACACTGCCAAGACAAATGTCTTCACTTAAATCAGATTTGTTGCTTCCTTCCATACTTCAGAACATTAATAAAATTGGAGTTCTAGTTCATAATAATAGTTTCATCCTCACTGTGCCAGGAAAACCACAAGAAGTTCACAGGAACCTTAATTCACCCTCTACACACTCACTTCTCTAGGTTAAGCAATTATAGGCCCTGATTTTTATTAGCTATGTGAACGCGTGTGCAGCTGACTCAAATTCTCACAAATGTATCAGCATGCACACAGTCAGTCCAGATATATTAAAATTTGCTTTAAATGTCTCCTCTAAATGCTTAGAGGACTTCCTGGAGACCTTAAAACATTAAAAACATAAAAGCATTAAAAACAACAAAGCAGCTCTCTGGGAATGGGGCAAAGACACCTGAAAGCAAGCAAAATGGTAGCAATGTTTACAGCTCACTGAAATTACTTAAAATTTCTCCCCTAAGTAAAAAAAAAATTCTAACAATTGTTTTTCCCTGTCATCTTTCCAGCACCTCTCACCTCAGCACTCTTAAGGGAACCAAGTCCATCTTCCATCACTGGGTCTGGAGCACAACTGGAAGAGCCGCTAACGCTGAGGATTACAGATGCAGTAAATGCAAAGGAGATGATCGTTTTATGCTTCCCCACTGCAGCACCACCTTCAGACTCCAGTCAGAGGCCAAGGCACGTTGCTTTAGCCTTTATGCAAGATGAAAAAGCAGACACCCACCACTGAGACTCACAGCAACGGGACAGGGGTGGCAATGGGGGTACAAACCGCCCTTGTGAACAGCAGCTCACGGAACAGACATCTCGGCACATTAAAAAAAAAAGGGGGTGTGTGTTTATTTGACCCACCGCTTTCCTAATCATTATTCCTAAACCTAAAGTCTAAGATAGATAGGGTAAGTCGCACAAGCAAGGGATAAGGAACATGAATGCATCTTTCTAATTGGCACCCATCGAAAGCCCCTTTGACACATGTGGCTCTGCCGTTACATATGGCTTGTCAAGAGCCTCTGTAATGGGAGGCACATGTCAGTGGAATGTTGCTGGAAGCTCTGTGTGATTCAAAACGCTTACTGCAGCATTATTACAGTAATCTTTCAGCATGCTTTTACTCCCCAACCTCTCCCTATTTTAACAAAACAATCCTAAGCCTGTATTAACAACAGGGTTTAATGAAAACCATACATTTCACGATGAGTGTTTGGTCATGCATGGGAGATTTGTTTGGAATCAGGTTCACTTCTCTCTAGGAATATGACAAGAGATTAAATCATTAAAAATGTATAGTCTGTAATTAGTTTATCATTGCCAGAATTACAGGAATATTTTATAACATAAAACTGATGCCACCAGCAAGAGATCATTTTGAAAGATCAATGTTGCTAAGATATCAGAAAACAAAGTAATTAGGATACAGCATACACACTGTTCTCTGTACTTTTTTTGTTTTAGACATACAAACACACACATAAACTGTATAACCCCTTCCTTACAACTCAAAACAGTGATGGGACAGATTCTGTGAGCCACAGAAACGATATTAGTGATTGTCTTAAGTGACATGGTGGTGTGAGATTATTCTGAAGCACCACCATCTTCTGAGCCTTGAAGATTTATACTAACTGCATATTTCTGGAGAAAGCAGCACAAAGCGCCACAAACAGGATCTTGGTATTAGTTAATTATGGCACTGCAATATTTTCACCGGAGGCATTTTAGAAATAAACTGCAGTACAGTGATGCTGTTTGTATTGCAATAGTTAAGGTGGTTTCAGACCACAAATTATAAACCTCATTTTTCAGAGTTTATGACAGGGCTATAAAAAAAAGAACCGGCCCTAACCAGTTTTCTTTTATGAGATAAAAAAATTAGCTATTTGAAAGCTATACATTTATGCATGAGTTGAATGGTTTCAAATTATTTTTACCCTCCCACACTCTCCTGTTTTCAGTACGTACAAAGCCACGGTCACATTCTATGGCCATTCTCCTCTTTCTTCATACTGTGCCCCATCCCCTCAGATGTATTACTGCTTAAAATCAGATTCTTTTGTTTTTCAGTGGGAATTAGCAATCTTATATGAGTCAGCGTCCCTGGCCAACTCTCTGAAAGTATTTAGTACAGAAATATTAAAGCTGTCATTTTCAATATGAGGTTCACAGACCCCCGGGGGACTAATTTAAAGGGGTCTGGAGAAGATAATTAAGAAAAGTCAGTGTACTGTCAGTAGGCTTAAACTTACTGAAAAAGGGCCTACACTTCAGCAGGAAAATATTTAGGAGACTCACAAATAAAAAAAAAGTTCAAAACTGCACTGAAATACTAGATTATTTTTTTCCAAGGAAAATATGAATTTAAAGTAGCGCAGAGGGTTGATGTCAGCTTCCACTACAGACAGTTTTATTCAAAAGCAGATGTCAGCCTTATAGGCTCAGAGCTTACATGCAGCAGCCGTAGCAGCACGTGCCAGCAGCCTTCAAATGCCAGCTCTGCCTCTGAAAGGATCGGTGAATCTGCACCAGACCCACTCCTCCACTGCCAAGGTCACCACTTCACCAAGCTGTCACAGAGCGCTCCACCTCCTGTCTGTATATACCATCAAGCGGGGGTAAACACGCCAGCTTAACGCCCTTTTGAATTGAAACTGAGTTACTTTCTGAATCTGTTTCTCTGGAGCCGCATATCAGAGGAAGAAAATGTCCTCTGCTGTTCATAAATCCAGACTCTGTCCTTGTATCATCTTGCCCTTCCTTTGTCCCTTTGGGCCATGGTGGGACAGGCTGTCTGCGAGAGACCTTTCTCTTTTTAGATACTTCTTTGCACAGGAGAGTTAGACTATGAACACAAATGCATATCAAAGGGGAAGACAGTGCCAGAAGTTGAGATAAGGCTCTTTCTGGACCAACAGTTGTGTTGGTTCTTGTAGGCTTGACTTGCAGGAACTGAGAAAGCCACCATATATTGACCAGGAGCCACATCCCAAGTCACTTTGCAAACGAGACACAGGATCCTAAGTCACTTACTCTTTTTTTATATTCTTTCCACTGCTTATTAATATTGCCGAAGAACTCTATGATATTCAGTTGGAAAGCTCTTCAAATGCAAAATGTTCTATGATAATCAAGCAAGTCTTTTAGCATGTTTGGTTTTATACGTGCTTTTCATGCTTTAGGCAGCAATTACTTTGTTAAAGATAAAACAGTAGGTAACAGTAAAAATATAATCATTTTTCCTCACCCCAAAGCTGATTGCTAAAGAAAACCATTCAGCTGACAGCCTGGGAAACCTTTTCTGCTGAACTGGAATGAAACGCAATAGTTCTCCTTCCTTGCAATTGCACTTCCACAGCTAAGCACTCTCGCAGCCATGACCTAATCCTGGTGACCACTACACATTCCTCACCGTGCAGTCGTGACCATGCTCTTTTGTGTTATTCGCCCCTCTGTCAGGAGAGAGACCCTGAAGACCCCCAGAGGGCTGTATATTTCAGAATTTGGCACACACTGCGGTGCTGAGCTTGGTGAGTGCCCTCCAGGGCAGAGCCCTCCCCTCCTTCCTTCAGCAGAGCTCTGCGAGAAAAGATGCTCAGCAGATAATGGGGGAATAGGCTCGTTTTCAGAAGCCACCTCTCTGCTCCCGCTCCCTCAGCTGGTTACCTGGGCTAATAATGCCCATGCTTATGTGGATGTTTCTAAAGGGAATAACTGAATCCATTATGCAACTTGTGAAAACATTTGCGGTTTAAACAAAAACTACACTCAGGAAGAAAATCCTCCTCCCTGTTGTGGCAACTGCAGGACTCCCATTAACCCCGGTGAGAGTCACACACGGTTCGAGAAGGGTGAACCCCAGCATGTTTGGCTCTAGCAATATCCTATTGCTCTACAGAAACACAAAACTACAGAAACAGTAAACTTTACCAACCAGGCTGACACTGAATGCATCACCAAAACTTCCAAGGTGCACAAACATCCTTAATTTATATATAACCTAAAAATATGCCTATATAAATGAGAGAGAATGTAGAGCAAAATCACTTATCAGGTATTAGTCACAACTTCTTGAAAGGGATAGGATATTTCTGTTTCAACCTCACTTTAAGTACTTCAAATTGAGATACCGAAAACTCTTCAACATCATTAACCTGGATTGAAAATAATCAATAAATAATCATTTTGCGTGTAAGTATGAAAGGCAAATGTCTGATACATTAATTGTGAAACCCCTTTCTGTACTAATGGTTGCCATAATCTAAAGGATCGATTCCATTATGGATATTTACACAGTGACCTATTAGGAATACACGGAAGTATCATTTTTTACATTGATTATCCATCCTTAAAACAGATAGTAATGTATACTTAAATGCATGGATTGCAAAAATCATTTTTAACCTTTATTACGTAGTCTTCGTTGAAAAGGAAATCGTTTGAGCATCATAGTATGAAGGACACAATTTCAATTTATGTCTTAAGAACAGAGGACAATTATGAATTGAACAACCAGGTCTAGTGGGAGGTGACCCTGCCCACAGCAGGGGGCTTGCAATTCAATGATCCCTTCCAACTCAAACCATTCTATAATTCTATGAATGCATATGAGAAAAAAAAAATAATTTCCTATTTCTAATAGCTGGGCAAGTAAGAGCTACCTAGAACACAAATGTTTCTAATCTGAATCCAAGCAAACAATACAGACATTACTGGGCCACCAGAAAATACATATTAAACTTTTACAAATTGTATTGCCTTTCGGAAATGCCTGAAGAAAAATCCCTCCTTTTAAGTAGCTCCAACATAAATTCTAATAAGTATGCCTGATGTTGGAGGCAGTGCTTTTTAATTTGACAGACTTGTCCTGTGTCCAGTTTCCACCGTCAATAGCAGGGCTACGGAGGAGATAACTGCAAATCCAAAACAGAATCACACAAACAGCCTAAAGGTTAGACAGAGGTGCACCTGAAGGAGTTCACCTCCATCCACAGCCATCTGCCACCTTGGGCCGTGGTATCTGCCCATCTTTCCTTCTCTACAGCACCGGTCCTGTGCCACCAGGGAGAGGAAAAACCTCTGCTTTATGCTCTAAGTGGAGGGCAGGTCCATGGGTTTACAGGACTATCTGGGAACTGGAGCAAGGCTGGCATGAAGGTCTCCTCCTGAGTCACGGGCTGCCTGCGCTGCTGATGCTCTCCACCTGGAGACAGCAACAGTGGTGAAATACTACAGCCTTGTCGAGGGGACATAAACATTACAGACTTAATGATGATCATCACTATCTGGGCATAACTGGAAAAAATGGAAATAATTTGACCCAGAACAGCAGCTTCACTCTGCAAGTGAGGTCTGGTCATCTTCAGGTGAGTTTTAAACCGAAAGGACAAACTGCTTCTATTATTAAGCAGTAATTCTGTATAGAGCTCTCACCAGAAAAAAAAAAAAAGTAGGAAAAATAAACTAAAACCTCCTAGTACATTTAAAATAAGCTGTCACTAGGTTAACCAAGCCCCAAAGAAGGCACGTAGTACCTGCTCTTAGCAAATTCACTTACTGATTATCAAATCAATTTAGCGATTCACCAAAGTGCCCATCATCCCTCAAGGCCGTCGCCACACCTGTCAACAAAAACCAGGCGCCGGCTCCTCTCTTAAGGACATAACATGTGTCACATTGAAGGTCCTATTCAAATCACAGCTTCCTGCCAGTTCTGATCTCCTCTTCCATCTTTCACGCTATAATCTGCTTGAAAACAAACAAAACCCACAGGTTTTGAAAGTGCTGAGCGTTCCAGACGGCAGCGAGGCCGGCGGTGGTGGGGACGGCCCCGGCCCCTCAGGCTGTCACCGTGAAGCTCCTGTCAATACCAAGAGAGAGAGGTAGCAATAATTCCCCCCAGGAGCTCACAGAGCAGCCACTGATTCTTTCCAATCTTTATCAGAAAAGGGATTTTTTTTGTTGATGTTATTAGATAAATAGGTCTTTTTCAACATGAGTTTCTCCCTTGCTAGAGGAGAACATATACATGGTGCAATCACAGAAATAATACTCCCCTGCTGGACCTCCTTCACAGCAGCACTCGTTTAAAATTTCAGATCCCTTCTGGGGGAAACTGGTGAGTCTATACAGATGAGACACAGATCCAAATCTCTCTCTGTACATACGTGATGTTACTTATATGCATGAGTGTTATTTCAAGCGTGCACTCACTATTTCTGTGTCCACACTCCCACAAATAATTCCCCACAACGTGAAGAGATGTGGACCAGCAAGATACATTAACAGAAAGAAGCCGCATTAGGTTTAACCCATTTAAAGATTATGTGGGCATTATTAGCCGTGAGAGAGCCCGGTCAGATTCTTCATCTACAAAAGCAAAATCTGCCCTGTGCCCAGCTCCCCCTCCTCTCCTCGCCACCAGCTCTGCAGGGCCAGCACCACGGAAGCTTCACGTTCCAGAGTTCTCACACAAATGTCCTGCTATTGGAAGTACTGCAAACTCTCAGACCTGTTCTGTTCAAGGCCCCAATTTAATCTTTTCAGTATCCTTTCTTTTTCAAGCATAAGCAGATTAAGCTCCCTGAGCATGCTTCTTCAGCAATCACGGTAGATGCATTAAAATACAGTGAATGAAGAAGGGCCCATAAGGCTGTAATGAATGCATTATCTCAAATCCCAGATTGATATAACTTTACAGAAGTAAAGAAATGAACCTGAAAACAGACTTTAAATACCGTTTCAAGGATAAAGTATCGATGTATTGATCTTATGAGTGCTATTATCAGATGGCTATCTCTGGGTGTCAGGTGAATCCATTCACTGCTAGAAAGACACACCAGGTTGTCAAGGCCCAAAAATTATCCTTGCTAATTATTGTCTCCTGCTGCCCTTTTCCAGTTCCAGCTTTTCTGACTGCTGCCAAATTATTCCTTGCAATGTTCCCAAAATATTTTCCACTTCTATCTTACATGATCATGACAGGAAAATATCTGGACAAATTTTGCTAATAATGCAGCAATATTATGTCAGAGATCACACGAGAATGTTTTGCTACCTCAAGTGTTAAGCAGGCCAAAGCGGTTTGCTAGGAAGCTTTCTTTGAAATGAGAGCTTGCTTTTCTTCTACCGAAAACATTAATTTCCTCTTACATAGCTTCACATTCAAACTCCCCAGAGTTAAGCCCCGCACTTGAGCTTTCATATGTTTCATATATATTTCACATTTCTTTTATTTAAAATGGACCAACACAACAGCTGTTGGAGCTGCAAGCATCCAGAAACTGCTGTTTTCTGTTTCTTGAAAAACTAACATGTAAGATTGTAATCCTCTACCCTGAAAATACAGCAACTCCCTGCCAGCCAATGCACGCACAGCCCCTACACCACCACAGGAAAAGGAACGTGAACATTTTATCAGAGGCAACATAAGGAATACCCATTTTTAGTTTTGACCAATTTGGGTCTTGGTCTTGCTACTACAAAACTGTCTGATAAATCACCATATGGTTCAGTGGGAGGGCCAGCAGGCCTTTCAGAAATGGCATGCCAGCAACAACAGCATGTAGCTTTCAGCCTAACTTAGTAAACAGCATGTGGTTTAACATCAGTGACTGATATGATCGAAGATATCTACTTCGGGTATTTCCTTGAGGCAAAGGCCCCTAAATTTTCTCCTAGTTAAATAGGGAGCAAGGGGAATATTAGATGAGGTTGAGGAGAAAGACATGAGTATGGATCTGATGATGGGTAACTCCATTTATATTCAGGAAATAATGGGTTTTACTTTTACTCTCCTGAAATTTCGTCTTCTGAATGCAGCTCATTAAATAAGCGCTCACATTCCTGCCTCCCAAACAGAATAAGACCTCTCAAGCAAAGAATTTCAAATGAATCTTTTTTAAAAACTTCCCGTTATCTCCAATCTCCTATTTTGAACTGGATGTAATGACATTTCTTTTTCTTAAGGGATATTATGGTCCTGCTTCGTATGTGCCATCACAAGATTAAATGTGTCACTCAACTCTCAGCAAGACACCTTCTCCTCAAGAGCACTAGCCTGCCCTAAGAGGATCTAGACCTCAGTGCAAGGAGAACAGAATTCCCCCCTCAACCAAGGCTGATAAGGAACTAAAGAAAAGAGGCTTCTTCTTATTTTTGCATGAATTTAGTAATTTTGGCTACTCATCCATGTGGAGTTTTGCATTTTAAAAAGTTAAATCTGCTACTCTCTGAGAATCCTTGAACACGACATGCAGGCATTGAGCACTGAACTTGTTATCTTAGACACTGGCAGCCTAAAGGAATGGAAGTGCACTATGTAAGAATAAATAAAAAGTAAAATCAACTGAAATCACCCTTACAGCAGTCCAGTTAAAGCAAAGAGCAAATACAAGCAGCGTTGCAGGCATGAACTTCAAAACACTGAACGTAGTTAAAAGCCCTATAAAGAAAAAAAATGACAAAATTTGAGAAATTTAAATTTCTATCCCTGACATGATCAACTCCCAAATTCTCTCCCTTCTATAATCAGTGTGTGATAGATCTTGTGTTAACATATATTTTAATTCTCAAGCTGCATTCACCACCCAGGCTGAGCAAGGTTTCTTCTCCATCCTTTATTTGCTGTCTGAGAGTCTGTTCAAAAATTGAATTTGCCCTCAATCCCAGAGAAGAATGACTCATCCTTAATTTATTTGGGAGACATTTTCAATCTTCTTTTCCTGGACAATTAACAGCCCCCTCTGTAGACACTAGTGCTCTTTTGTCAGTCCAGGCACTGTTTTCTGTGCTTGACTAAACTCTTAACAAACTACTAGCCCATTGCGGGGGCGGGAGGGGAGCTCTTTCCTGCCTGGTAATGCTATTTCTAATTCTGGTGGGAAGTCAAAATGTATTATTTCTTACACATGTGTAGATCAGAAGCTATGTTTTATAAAAAAACCCCGTTCCTGAATGGTCAGTGGACAAGGATACCCAAGCCCTCTTTGAGGGATAGGGTAACAAAGGCTTTCTCGCCGGAGGCAGCTGAAGGCAGGAAACAGAAGGGGCTGCAGATTTCCTGGAAATAGGAGCCCACTTTGCCTCCTCTCTGAAGGCAGAGGATAAAGCAAAGCCCCCTCTGAGGACAGCCAGCCTAGATGGGATGTCGATAGAAAATGACATTATTAGCCTTTTAAGGCATGTGCTGGAAAGCCCAACTAATTAGAGAATACAGAATTTTGCTTGTTAAGCTGGATAGAAAAATAGGGAGCAAGAGGACACACATGCAGGGATACGACTATTTTCCCTAAATTGTTTTTTTCTTTACAGAAAGATGAGTGCTGTGTGTCTCAAAGCATGAGCAAACACATACCTTTTTTTCTCGTTATCAACCACTTGATTGTTATTTCATTTCTATCAGACAGTAAACTCTTGCTGTGTTTTAGATCCTTTTTCAGCTTTAGTTAACTTTCCCATCCTGTCTGGAAATACAATGCCTGTGAACTATGGAAACAACAGGGACTACACTCATATTGCTGCCTGGTCTCTTACATCATGTGAAGCTTTATCATAGGAAAAACAAAGCAATTCATCCCTGAAAAGCCTGCGGTTACAGCAGCGGCACTGCTGTATCCCAAAGCAGGAGTTCCACTGGGGCAGGCACTGCACAAACCCAGCAAAGAGACACTCTTTATCCCAAAGAGCTTTTAAACTCAACATAAGAGACAGCAGAATGATTCAAGTGGGAGGACAAGAATGTAAGGACGATACTACTGATCAGCACAATCCACAGTGAATGCATTTCCCAGCCTGCCTCCTCCTCCCAGAATGAAAAAGCATTTCAGTGACCCACATTATAAAACCAATTTTAATGAAAACATTTTTGGACACACGAATAACCAGGATGCATCTTCCTTTCTGGTTTACACAACCTTTTGGTCATCATCCCTTAGAAAACAGTTCTTTAACATGTGATAAATGTATTGAGTTTTCCAACTGCAAAAAACGCGTCTGACGTAATTTATTCCCTTGGCATGAAATTATAGCAACTGTTTAGAATTCTTCAGGAAAAAAATAATACAAAAATGCAATCAGTAAAGCACTAGTATAACAGACAATTTAAATCATTTCCTGCTTGCTGCCTTAAATCATGATTAACATTGGTGAAATCTATTCCCACTGTTTGAGACCCAGTGAAATGACTTCCATGGGAAATACTGGCAGACAAGCTACCAACAAGCCCATTAACCACATTAAGGTTTTGTTTTGATTTTTTGTGTGCCAAGGAAATATTATCACTTCTTAACACATTTGTGCAATGTTTCTTTTCTTTTTTTTTGCCAAATGTTATCTGCCTTTGTTATTTCCAGAGGGCCTACAGAAATAACTACTGAGGTTCATACATCTCTAGGAGAAGACTCCCAAGTCCCAGGACTGTTAGGCTTGCCTGAAGGAAAGAGGCAGTGCTGAGCACTTAAACTTCATGTGGTTTTATCCAGTGTCCCCAGACCCTTGTGTACAGATGTCCCCAGCAGAGCACGGCACACAGAGACCAGAGTGCCCCTACCCGTGCTCAGAGCCTGCAGCCCAGGGACACTTCTCTGACCTGGGCTCACCTCTCTGTAGGCCTCATGCACTTCATGGCTGAGCACATGACTGAAAAAATTGCCTTCCTTTGTCTAAGTTCCCAAACTTAAAAAACTATGAGCAACTTTAGAAAACTTGACTCCTTTTTTTAAAACCGAGGTGGCCATTTCCACTGAAAGCAGTAATACAGATTTCTAATAACTGCAGGAGCAAGTTTCTGCAGAGCTACTGTAGTCCCCGTATCTAGCTATACTAAATGAAATGGTGCTTCTGTCCAAGATGTATTTGCACAGGGATGCAAATTTGCACAGGGATGGAGTTCAGCCAACTCCAGCTCTCCTCTAACCTGGGTTAGATAGCCTCCACGCAAAGCCTCCCTCCCTGTGCTCACCTCTCATCATCTCGACTGGGGGAAGGAGGTTGACATAGACATACCAAAAACTCCTGCTAAATGTCCCTTGGAGTCTACAAAAGTCCTACCCCATTCCTTACAGCTCGGGCCAAATGAAGTCACCTCATCATCAGACACTTCACCTTGCAGAGGCCTCCCAGATACTCTATCACAGCAGCTACCCAACATAGTGAAGCAGCAGAAATAGCTATTACCTGCTGTCCCATTCCTTCTCCTTCCATAATCAAATAACTATTCCAGAAGATCAGATTTTAGCAAGCTCCCATACATACTTTTTCCCTCTCTTCTTGCCACATTGAGTGTCCATAGTGAATGCCAGTAAACCCAGTAGCCTGAGTACCCAGTCAGCTCAGCACATAAAACTTACCTTTACAGCTGGGGAGAGACAGACTCATTTTTTTAACCCAGACAATCCCACATTTCAAGTAACAATCCTATTGAAACTGCTACCTTTCATTAAGGTAGCTCTTATAACTCTGTCAAATTCTCCAACCTTTGTATTGATTTTTTCTCCTATTCAAAATAACTCTCCTTTACAACAAGAGCTGGCTGTCAGCCTCTTATCTCTTATTTTCACCCCATCTGATCCTCCTTCTCCTTGTCAGTCTTTTCAGACTCCAATTAATCACGTAGAAAATCAGGGATTTATGTTAAGAGGAACATATAACTCTTAGCTTATCATTAACATTCTGTAATTGCAGTGTAGTGCTACTGCCTCAGATCTTTTCAACAAGACAGTGGAAATCCTTTGGGGAAAGCAGGACATTCCCATCCAACCTGAAAAGAGTTATATCTGGCTCGTGTTACTGGATAGTTATTTCAAAATAAAACTCTGGGTGCATTGTAACATTTGCACCTCGCTCTAGAAATTACCGGGGCCTGGCAGGCAGTGGGAAGATGCTGCCATAAAACCAAGCTGCTGTTACATCCCTAAATTTTGTCTGGGTCTCTACATGAACAGTCCCAAGATACGCTAACCCCTCCACTAAACATATTTTAATTTCAGACCATCCTCTCATGTTTCTTCTTAATTATCATGGGGCATTCACAGAAAAGATCAGCCAGATGGAGACTAAATATTTCACTACTACAAGATGAGGCATTCTGCACTAAAATGGAACCTTGATTGCAATAAAGTCATTAATTACAGTCTCAACTGATTCTCCTGTCAGTGTATGGGAGGCACTAAAGACAACTGTGAGGAGACAGAGTATCAGACACACTAAGGAAAATAAAACAGTAAACCAGCCAGATCATGTTTAACTTGCACTGCTCATGGTCTTTGCAGTGCAACAGGATGGAAACTTGGCCATGTGCTCAATATATCCAACCATTTTATATTTTAAAATGATGACACAGTGATGTCCTGATGATGAGAAACCTGAACAAGTTTTAAAAGTGGTGAAAATCAAAGAGGAATGAAGTCTGGGGACTCCTGGCGTAAGATCTTAATTTCTTGTCAATAAGATAGAGCAGCTTTTTTTTTGCTTTTTAGCATTTGTATTTTTTGGCTATCTGGACCCCCAAAGACTGTAGGGAAAGGTAAGAGACTGTGAGAAAACACACCAGAAAAAAACTGCTAATTGTCAGTTTGAAAAAAAGGAAAAAAATAATTAAATGTGAAAATCCCCAAGCCATTTCCTTGTCTGAATGATTAAGTCAGGGGTGCTGTAAGGGAAAGAGATGGAATAAGCAGTGCACGCAAAATTCCCTCGACACTCTGCAGCACAGACAGCATGAGGATAGAGCCAAATCCTCTCTCAGACTTTCACCAGCACATCTCCCATCAAAGTCACTGGGAGCTCTAAGTATCCCCCTGTAAGCATGGGTTTGGTCCTTCGAGGGAATATTACAGTAAAATTACTTCAGACATAGAGTCAAAGTCTCTCACTATGATATATTCCCAGTAGCCTTCTTTAGGTCCCTTCATCATTTATTGACTTCTACTTTGCTACATCCTGCCAGATGGAGGCAAGAAATTTGAAGAGCAACTACTAAAGGAATATAAGGAAATAAAAAACAATGCTGGCTCCCTGTTTCACAATTAGTCTTCACTTATGCTTGAAGCCAACACCAGAGATCTTTGCAAAATTGCAATTACCAGATATGCTGGATGCCAGAAATAATAAACCCAGCTGCAACACAGTAACATAGGGTGTTAGTTCTCTCCTGTATATCAGGAAGACATACTGTAATACATTCATCTTTTAATATGTCAAAAAAGTGCACAGAAATCTAAAGAGACTTACAAAATGCACCGAGTAAAACTAAATAACAGAAAGGGCCCAATGTTAACATTAAAAGGTTAATATTAAAAGATCCCCTGCCATCCACAGGTGGACAAAAGGCTGGACATACACTGTAGGTGACTTCAGAAGTGATAGCAAGACTTAACATTCAGGTTAAAGCAGAAAAAAACAACCATTAACTTGTGTCACTTTATTTCCTAAAGAGGTCTGGGCACTGAATACCACATCTTCTACATTAACAACATCGACTGTTTTCTGCTTGTAAAACACCAGAATTTAAGTGATATAATGAGAGGTAGGAGAGCACACAGTGCTAAACTTTGGCAAGGAGATCTAAGCATTCAAATTAGAGCAACTAGCTGTAGATCTAGACCACGCTGAAATTCAACTGTAAATTCAAAGGGGAAAGGAAGAAAATCAAAGATGTAGCAAGAACAAAGACACCATTAGAACCTGGAAAGTCTTCTAAGAACTGTGCTTGAAGCAGCACAAGAATTGTTAATGCAAATGATTGTTTTGTAATAATAATGATATAGTAAAACGAATCTATCAACAAAACGTAAAAGCTCGTTAATCGACATGAAAGGGTGTTAGCTCTTCATTTTATGCTGGGATGTTTTTTTGGGGGTTTCTTTTTGCATATATATTTTTTTTTAACAGAGACGAACTCAAGATTTCTAAAAACATGCATGTTGGCATGAAATCACTTTGCCAAGTTGATGTTCCTGTTACCAATTTGGCCTAGACAGTGCAAGTTTGTTCATGTAAGATTAAAGGGATGAGGTCTCTGTGGCATATTGCAGTATGGTCCTTGGAATAAGATACTCATTTACTAAATAAATTACTGTATATTACTGTATAATGGTGTTCACATTATAACTGACAATTAGTGCCATTAAAGAGAAAGCTCATAAACAGCCAAAGCTCACATCAAATTAACACAGTCATGATTAAAATCACTCTTCTGATTTCTGCTCTTCACAGAAATAATCAGCATTTTGCATAAAAATGAGTATGAAGCGGCTCAAAAAAAAAAAAAAAATTTAAAAAAATCACAGTCAGGCTGGGACGGTGGCACCAAACCCCGTGAGCACAGCTCTGCCACGTCAGCTCTTCACTTGCCTATGGAATATTAAGCGCCGGGTTTCCCTCCGAGCCGGGAGCCCGCACATCGTGCTCTGTCTGCAGCAAGCTCTGCACAGGCACGGCAGGTAACCGGTGACACGGGAGATTAAAGCACTGCAATTACTCCTCTTGGCTCTAATGAGGGGAACCCGGGTTGTCTCCTGGCCTGAGGGAAGCTCATCTTCTTTATTTTAATTTTGTCACTTCGCCATTATAATGGTTTCCAGAGTTTGCATGCTCATTTATACTGCTTCGACTTCAGAAAAACCTGAGTAATTATAGCAGGGAAGAACAATAACAAAATACAAAAGAGTCAGCAATTCATTAAAATGTAGTGAATGCCATGTTGAAAACTTTTCTTAACTTGAAGAAAAAAGAAGAGAGACTTTTTCTAAGCTGGCGCAGAGCCCGCATCCTCATTAGGATTCGCGCTCCACTCACACAGCAATACGCTAATGGTATCGCTTTAATCTTCAGCATCACAGCACTAATTCCTGGCCTCACCCAAGATGATGGTGCTAAAATGGCAATAGTGCAGGAAAAGAAACCTCAAACCAATGCTGATTAGACCTAGTATCGTGAACTGGAACCTGGTTGTGGGTGGAAGTTGGAGGCACGTGGACGTCTCCATTCATAAATGCTACTTCACATACAACCAAGCTCATTGTGTCTTCATAAGGCTCAAGTATCGCCATGGAAAATCTAATCAATAAATAAGCAATCAAGACCACATAATGAAAGAATACCATCACATATGCCATGGTTTGAAAAGGAATCACAATACGCTACATATGCGTAAGAGTACTGTAAGATAATATGTCTTTGATCCAACATGCCTTTAAAGCAGGAAACAAAAGGATGTTCACATATATCTTACCAACTAATTTAACATATAAATCACAAAAAAATATGATCCAGATGGGCTTCAATGAAGGAAACCAATTAACGTAGACAGCCTTACCATCTGACACATTAGTTGTAATAATAAAAACCAAACAACATGGTCAAACAATAACGCTCTGTATTATATCTGACATTTCTAATTAGTTTCTGCATCCTCTTCAAGAAAAAAAAAGACTACCAGAAAGCACTTTGTTTCCCAGAGGAAAAAACATCTAAACTTCATGTGCACGGAGCACAGTTTATGGATGAAGCTGATCTATCTCTGTTCCCTTGGGATGCGCTTTGGAACTAATGGGTTTTGCATAGTCCACATCTGGTTGCACAATTAAACTCAGAAATTGTTTCCTTTCAGCTGCATCACCACCTTAACTACTGCAGACCTGGAATGCCAACACCTGCCTGCTCCTTAAAAACTTTACCTACGTCCATGGGCTCAGAAAAATCAGAATGATTTGAGCTATGTGTTTTGCAGGGTAGGATTTTTTTCCTTTCTACAGCTTTCCTAGAAATGGCACTTCTCAAATGAAGTACAGTATTTCTGGCACAGACCTCCCAGCATCAGGCAATTAGGGTTGCATCAGACAGTTGCAAGCTGAACTACAATTAGCATCACAAATTAAAAGTTCCTCTATGCGTATGTGTACAGATACTGTTTGAGAGGTTAAAAAAAAACGGGTTAAAATTCCAACTATGAGGACTATTTTTGCATGTACTGGCAAGAAGTTTCATCCCCTTAGACCTACTGGACTCTTCAAAATCCACCCATGAAAATGCTTTCCAGCACATCATTGAAATTTGGAATTCTTGGGCAGAAGGCAGACAGCATCATAACAGGGAAAGCCATGGTTTGGAAACTGCTCTTCCTTTAAAAAATAGTAAAAGAAAGGTTGTGGGAATTCTACTAATGCCATCATTCCCAGGAAGGTCAGTTAAAAGAGGTTCATGTCATTGCAATAAATACAAATCACTTAATTATGAAAATATAATTTTCCAAGATTAACAGTAAACCTATCTGATCCAGCATTCATAAACAAGTGACCTAAATTCAAAAGTGGGGTCTTCTTTTTCTTTTTTCCAACTTTAAAGTAGTAAAATCAGTATTCCAGCCACTTGAAAAGAAAATGAAGAATATTTAAACCAAAGGATAAATATTTCTCAGGAATTCTCTTTTTTTCCAAAGTAAAATAGCTTCCATTCATCAAGCCAGGATCAAATAGCCTTGGCATCATAAGAAAGAGCTTCTGAAATAGAAATACTATTTCTGACACAAACAAAAAGGGCCAGGCTCCTTTACTATCTCCACTCCCTGAAGCTTCAAAGAGGACTTGACTGGCTCTGTAGACTTCCTGAGTGCTCTTTTTGCCACCCAAAAATAGGGCTACAAATGTCAGTATTTCCAACTGAGACAGATGGGGCAGCATGACAATGCTTGGGCCTTTGCTCTGTGTGTTCAGGAGTGGCCTCTTGTAAGAAATAACATCAAGCCAGAAGTTGTTGTAAAAGCTCAATAAAAAGTAAGAAAACAAAAATCTTTGCCTCACAGAACATCCAACATACCGGTTCAGAACAGGGAGACAAAAAATGGCTTGTAATTCTCATGCGATGGGGCAGTTGGAGCAGGGAAGTAAGAATCAGAGGGTTTGATCACATACCAGAATATATTAAAACCTCACTTTGTGATTTAGGAGCCTCTTCCCAACTCCTGAAAAATGACTTAGTGAAAGCCACATGTGATGAACTATGGCAAGCTGGGGCTGAATCAAGTTCTTGCAAGACCCAGCTCACAAGCACACCCACACTTGAGCTTTCTGGGCAAGCACAACTCCCCACATCCTGCTCATGTCCACATGCCATGCTTTGAAAGCACTTATCTGCTTACCAACAGGCAAAGGTAATCCCAGATAACATCCATTTTATCTTACCATGCAAAACCTTGAATATAAAGTGAGAAGTATCAACAAACTCTATTGACCCAGACGTTGCACTGCTGACACAGCGACCCAGAGCTGGCGGTCACAAGCCAAGACCCAACCGCACCAGGCTCCAGAGCAGCCCGTGACCCCAGGACTCCCCCTGCCATCTAAAGGCACATCCTTGTGGTCAGCTACCAGATGGTCGCCCAGCCCCGTCTGCAGGTGCCTGAGCAGGTCCCTTGCTCCCACTGTGGCTCAACACGATAGCGGGGTGGCTGGCAGCTGGGGCTGGCTTGGACCCAGCTGGCTCTCACGCAGGCAGAGCAAACACAGGGCTGTTTGCACAGATCTATTTAGACGTCCTGTTAGTGCCAGGCAAGGGACCACAGCTGAATGCAGGTAGAGAGGGGCACGTGTGTGTCCAAGGAAGTAATACTGTTTGAAGACAGTGAGCTTGGCACGGCAGCTCCCAAACCCCTGCTGTTTGTTTGCGAGCGTCATGGGAAAGCCAAGATTGGGAGGACAACGAGGTCACTTTGCGGATGTTTGCAAGGAGATCCTCCCACACGTGAAAAGCTTATGGGAGAAACCAGAAAAGTGGCTGTTTGCAACTTAACCCATGGGATGTGAGAGCTGGCAAGGCTCGCAAAGCAGAGCTCTGAGCTGACATTGCAAAAGCACATAAGAGATGATAGATAGAGCGCTGCGAGGGCCAGGAGAGCCTGAAAGGGATATATGTTCCTGAAGGAAACATTGCCCTATTTCACAGTCGTCTCAAACTACAGCTATACATTCTGATTTTATTTTTTTTTCAAAAACGTAAGTGCATGTCTTTCCACTCACCTCAACGGGGAACCTCTTGCCATTGATGCTGTGCTCAGAGCCAGCCGATCCGTTGCTTTGACCCCAGTGAAACTCCACTTTCTCTGCCTTGAATCTGCCCGGCAACCCGGCACCACTGACAAAATAATCGTCCTTCAGCAGGATAGCAACTGCACACACAGAAGGAGAAAGATGTTCTTAGCACAGTTTTTTTGAAACATTTACGGTTTTTTCTCATTATATTAAAATACTTCTTCTAATGTAAGTAAAATGTTGGGTCATCATTTTAGAGGGATTGTCTACAAGTAATGCTGACTAATTATGGAAGTAATTATGAAGTTACACAGGCTACAGAAAACCACAAAGTCCAAATTTCTCAAGGACTTTTTGCTCTCCTTATTGGACTTTGATTAAAATCCAAATGGTAAACTCCATCAAAACTTCTTTAATGTGGTTGCGGGGACTAATGGCTGACCACATTCCTTGGCCCTGTAAACCACTGAAGGTCTCCAGATCAAAAGGAAAACAATGGATCCTATGCTCCTTGGATTTCCTCTGTTTTGTTGGGGGACAGGATGGTGCAGACCCCTGTGCCCTACCTCTGCTGCTGGACATGGCATGTACATTCTGTAACCTCCCTGCTCCTCCTTTCTGTAAAATGGGGAGAGTGACAATAATTTCTTTGAGACTCCCTCATGAGAAGCCCTCCATAAGAACCTGGGTTTTATTACAGTAACTCTGGCATTATTAGTATGTGATTCAATAAAGGTCAGAAGGATCTTCTTTGTATTTTCTTTTCATTTCCAAAAACCTGTGTATTTTATGTAACAATAAAAGTTGTAGGTCCAAATAGAGGGCAAATCATATGGTAGAAGCTGGTCTATGTTACAGAGGAGGTCTAGGGTACAGCTAAGAACTGAATTCAGCTTTCCAAAAATTCCCATCTGCTGCTCTCACTACAAGATCACCTGCTTTTTTAACATCTCCCATTTTAATATGCACAATTCCTAAAAATTACGCCTTACAAAATTCTTCCTTCTCATCCCTTACA
Organism: Scolopax mira; assembly: GCA_004320125.1. NCBI lineage: Eukaryota > Metazoa > Chordata > Aves > Charadriiformes > Scolopacidae > Scolopax > Scolopax mira. Next base: position 49,850 of record BJBW01008463.1, on the reverse strand, counting down.
AAGTTGTTGCTTAAAAACAGAACTAAAATTAGACTATTTTTTTTCTTTCACTGCTTGCTGTGCCCAGAATCCTGTGATTAAACTTTTTGGGTTGGTTTATTTTTTGAATTTTATTTTTTTTTTCAAAACAGGAATAGCATAACCCACAAGGATTTCTCTGTGTTCTCAAGCCAACTGTGTCATCACAATGAGAACGTTAATATAAATCCAATTTTATTATGTAAGAGGGAGGATTTTATTCACTGCTGAAAAAACAAAAAGGGCTAGTTGTGAAATAAAAGTCATTCCTCTGTTGGTGAATCAGAGGCAAGTTCCACTGTAGATAAGGCTTTCTGCCACAACGGGGCTGCCCTTGCACGAGCCCAGACCGTTGGCTACAGCAGCCTCATCCCAGGTGCAGTTGTGCAATTTAGAAATATCTCAACTTTAAATTGTTTATGTTAAAAACCATCTAAATGTTAAAATTGCGAAAGATGTTCAGATATTTCTAAATTGTGCCAGCAACATCACAGGGCTATTTTTCTTCTGTGATTTCTGTCAGTACTCCCTTTGCATCCAAGTGTTTGTGTAAGGATGGGTGGTGCAGGATGGGCTACCGGATACTGCCTCTGTCAGCCAAGGTACTACTGGTGGCCACTGTTATACCAAACCTGTGAAACTGAAGCGATTGATAGCACCTCTGCTCTCTTCCTCCCTTCAAAAATTCTCAATGAACTCAGCAGTATATTTTGAATACTGAAAATCTCACTCCATTGGTTATAAATTTCATAGACAAAACTGTAGGAGATGAGAAATACAGGAAAGCAGATTCGTGTGCATCTGTTAAAAACCTCTGTGGGGATTCAGTTGCATCTGATAAATATTTGATAGTTCCTAAATCATTTATGGCTCTGTCAGGGGTCATTTTACTTGTTTTAGATGAATAATTAAAAGGATAATTAGGAGGATGTACAATCTGAAATGTTCATCTAATTGTTCATTTTACAGTATTTCTTACACTGCTGAGCTGTAGAACACATGTTCCCATCACCTTCCTCTCTCAGCCACATCCCCTTACTGCCGGTGATTTGGGGTCTTCCCTCCCTTCCATGTGATCTTCTAGTGTTCAGGACTGGAATAACCAGTCCTGAATACTAATAACTTAATACTAATAGCCTTACTGGACTTTGGGAGCCACTGCTTATATCCAATGATTTCTGTAGAGCACACAGCAAGGAATCAACCCGCAAAGCCCATTGATTTAAAATATAATTAAAATATGAAACCAAAGGAGGTGGCCCACAGCCACCATGATCACAATTGTGTGATGCCATTTGCAGAATCAGGGCTGGAGCTGTGTCTGTCACCTTCTTGAGATCAAAAATAAACCTGGTTACAAAGCGGCTCTTCCCCTGCCTTAGCGAGCAGCTCTGATGGTTAGGACCAGGCAGAGTGATGCACATCGTGTAGGAAACGTACCTAACAAAAACACACCTCTGACAGAAATTTTAGTAGGTTTCTCTAAACAGAAGGAGTTTTTAGAAGTTTTTATTGACCTAAAAAGGGGTAACGTGGCAATGTCTGTGTAATGCTGGTGAGGGTACTGCTCCTATGGGTGCTCTTTGCACAGGGCAGGTTGAGCTCAAAGAAGCCTGGTCAGCCTCAGGCCCAGCTGACACCACCTAACACTTAATTACAAGCAAAAACAACTAATGCAAAGACAACCATGAAACGTGCTTATAGTCTCCAAGTGATCTTTGCCACTTGGGAACCAGCTACTACAGTGATGAAATTGAATCCACATTAGTGCCTTTGCCAGTGTAATCATGCACAAAAGCATTTCTAGTCAAGACAGAGGCTTAATGAATCCATTTCCATTTTCTGAATGAAATGCTGTTTTCTGTACATTGTCTGCCCTTTACCTGTTATGGGGGAAGGAACAAGAAAGAGCACAATAAATCTAAAGAGCAATAACCTCTTTACCTTTTAACATTTCAGAGCATAAAAATATCTAATTGTTCTAGCCTTAAAAAAAATTACTAGGTCCAATAGCAATAACAATAATCCAAGTAACACATTTCCTGCCAGTTAATGAGCACCAAGGTTAAGAGCCTTTGGCTTTCCCCTGGACCCCTGTCTCTCTTAACCAATCATTAATTGCTGAGAAATACCCTCTACATCCGTCACCATTGCTTAAACAGATATTTAGTTTACTGTCTCTGTCAGTCTGCAATAGGAAGGTCTCATGTGGCCATCTGCTCCAAGACTCTGCTGCCAAAACGTATCGCAATTTATGGCGGCACAACCTGCCTCTGTGTTCTGCCCACAAGCCAAAACATCCTACTTGGTTTGCTGCTCTACCACTCGCCACCTGAAAAATTAATCCCAGGCAAGTTTCTTCAAAAGGGCAGAAAACTAAGATAAGGAACAGGACTTGATAAAATAAGGGAGGAGTTAAGAGCTCAGCAGAAGAAATCAGGGATGACAGCAAGGCAGAGAGAGTCTTCACGTTACCAGCAAAAGGCCGTAAGTTACCAAGAAAAGTGACAGTTACTGTTGCTCTGCGAAGCAATAACTTGTCAGCAAAAATCCATACCCCAATGGGTGAGGAAATCAAATGTAGCAGCAGTGCTAACATCACCCAGCAGAGGAGACTGAAGATACAACTTTCATCGCCAACTGCGTGGAGACTGGAAAATTTGCTGGCACGTTTTAGTTCAACATGGTTTCCTATTATATGTGTAGCAATATGTTCCTATTACACATACACTATAGCATTAGCAGCTTTCTTAGAATCACTTTTTCATGGTATTTCTAATTACATTAATTGCTGGTTATGAAAACACCCCTCTGTGACCAAAAGGGCAGGGTGCATAATATGAATAGATTAATTAAAGCACCAAATTTCCATAGCATTCAGCCTTGCCTGTACCTCATGCTGCTACAAAGGGCAACAAAGCCAGCATTTCAAAGCAAACAGGAGCATTTCTCAGTGAAGCTGGAAAAACCCCTCAGTGATGCATCAGAAAGCCCAGGCCATGCTGGGTGGTGGTTTACATTAACTGGATTTGCTTCATGGTGAAAGCAAACAGGATCACAGCCCATCACTTCATTTCATCCGAGGGGCCACAGCTCTCAAATCCTGCTGAGATCCCAAAGGCCTGGGAACTGGATCCGAATTGCCAGACTCCAGGTTGCAGCTCAGATCCAAAGTCCCGTGGCCCCGGTGGCTGTACCCGAGGTCACCTGTGACAATGCCCAGCAGTGTTCCAAACTCCTGCAGCAGGTACATGCCCTGGGCTTTGCTAACAGACCTCTGACCAGGGACACGTTACATAAAGCACTAGAGAGATGCATGTCGAATGTTAATAAAGATAAAAATATACTTCCAATAAATAAAATTGAATTAATTAGTGGTTTAATCCAATTCCCTAAAAATATGTGACCTTGTCAAATGAAGAGGGTGGCCTTATAATTTCTGCTTTTTACATTTTTAGAATTAAAGAGTAATCAAATGCATGCGGCTTTGCATATAAATCAACCTTGACCTTTCGGTGAACTGTTTTGGTAAAAATAAGCAGTACTCTGACTGTTCTTTTCTCTAAAAGCCAGAACAGACAGAGCAGAAGAGGATTCAGTTCAGTGAAGAACACAGCGCTATAATCATATCAGAAACACATTAATAAGCCCCCACTACTCTGAGCAGTTACTGCTCTTTCTTCTCTAAAACCTTTCAATTTCTAAGATTTCCCTTTTCCTACAAAAGTCTGAGCCTTGCATCTCAGCATTCTTTTGGATTAGACGTTACAGCCTCCCAAAGCTGATAATTCAAGGTTACACCTTGAAACACTTATACAGCTTTTTATTCTGAAGAACAACTGACTACCAAGAGAATTATTTTATACTGAAAACCTAAGAAAAAAAACCTTTATAAAAATCCCTTAAAATCATTCTACAGAACTTGCTTTGCACAGAATACAGAGGCAGAGAGGTGGCTGTTGCTGGAAAATTATATTTAAAAAAAAAAAAAAAGCAGCCAAACCCAAACAACAGAACAATGAAAAAGGAGGAGGGTGGAACATGGCTTGAATTTTTAATTGACTGCAGGCAGGCTATGGAGACAAACAGAAAAGAACATACCAGTTTTTCCTGTGTTTTTCATCCAAGTCTTGTTCGAAGATTCATTGTCAAAGCCATCAAGCTGCAGTTCTTGATACTCATCTCCAACATGTGCCTCGTGGTCTATGATGTCTATGGGAGACTGGTGAGACCCTCCGCACTTCTCACTGGAAGTAACCCAGTGCTCAGGACCGTAGGCACCTGTTAAAAAATACCAATGCCAATTAACAGTGGCTCAACAGTTCTGGATAACTCTTAAGCAAGAGGATGAAGCACTTAAGTCCCCCAGGTAACTCCACGACAGTTACACGTCCAGCATTTGAAAGAGGTTAAGAATTGGAAACTCAGGATAAGATTGAAATCCATTAGCTTTGCGCAGTTCTCTAACTTTGCCTCTAGCAGTAACAAACAATGGCCTTTTTTTAAAATTACTATTCTATAAAACTATTTGCAATTACCAAGTTCCCCTAGTGTGTATGTTATGAATTAGCACGGTGTTACAGGAACTTTCCTAAAGCTTCAGCCTTAATATATTTGTATATAATTTACCTTTTCACATGAGACAAATAATGTACCAGTTATCCATTACCTCCTGTTTGTGTAATACTCTGCTTAGATAATATGATATTTATTAATGACCTTATTTCTTTTAGAGGTTTTGCAACCAGAAAAGAAAGAATTAAGCTAAATGTATATTAGTAAAATTGAAGAAAATGGCACAGAAAAAAATTGGAAAAAAAAATATGAACAATGACCTGGTGGGAAAATATGGAAAATACTTTCTTTTGCTGCTACTTTTACATGAGTTTTCTCTTTTCCTTATTAGCACAGCCTGTTCTCACCTGATGTAAACTACTCTCTGAAAAAAAAAAGTCAAGTCAAACACTAGCTGTAAATGAGAAGCTCCAAGTAGTGACAGGCAGTGTCTTGCTGTGTGCCTGCACCCAGGCACGTCAGAGCCACCTATACCACATGAGAGAAGCAGACAAGCACTGTCACCTCTCCTCCCCCCCGTACCCCTCTACTCTAATTTTTGATTTAAAAAAAATACAGGGAGGAGTTCAATTCCTGGAAAGCAATATAACCTCCTGTAATTCATAAGCCCATCACTAACAACCGTGCAAGGTCAGTACGAGTATGCTACAGCTGCAAAGAGACACCAGAGCCTCTGTCCCCAGCACATCAGGGTCCTCCTGGGCTCAGCATAATGCTTTAGAAAGTATTTTTCAGTAGTTAAGGTATCGCTGTTATCACAGCTGTCCACCCAACTCACAAAGCACAGGAGGAGTGCATCCTGCTCCCGTTCCAAAGCTTTCAACAGCTCCAGATGACTTTTTGGTGTATTAATGATTCCCTGACCCCCAAACTTTTGGTGAGAGGATTGCACTGGCACTGCTGCTGAGAGGAGGAGAGCAGCAGTGTCTTACGTCTGGTGGTGGAGCTGCGAGAGGTAGTATTTCAATCTACTGCTAAATCTGCCAGAGGTTGTCTGTCACAGGCCTAACTCACCCTGCTCATTCTGTGATCTCCAGCATGAACAATCATTAAAAATACTATGTAACACTAAAAGATTTCGGGCAAAGATCTTGTCATCCCCACCACAAAGCAGCCCCTAGATGCCATGTAAGACCAGAGACCCCCCACAGCACACTTAGGAGGATCTCCAGTGAATTTCTAATTTTTCTTGTGACCTCCCTCTCCAACTATTAAATTGTATTAACAGAGACTAAGAGATTATCTTCCTGAGAGTGCAAACAGTGGTTTAAGCTCCTGAAATAACAGCACAGAATTCCTGTAAAGCACTTTTCACTTACAGTTCTTGAGGTGCTTTACAGCAGGGATCAGCACAGTTATCCTCGTGTAAAGACAGAGAAACTGATGGCCTGAGAAGGGAAGCAATTTGCCCAAGCTCATCTACCAAAACCCAAGTTACAATCCAGAGTTGAACCCTGCTCTCCTGAGCGTCCTGTATCGTACCTCCAAACTAAAGAGTCAGCATGTCTGTTCCACAGGCAGACAGCAGTAAAAGATGCACCAATATGCATTTATTACCCTTGCATCTGAGAGGCGTATTTAAATTCAATTAGTGCCATCCAAACCCAGCAGTTGTGAAGGCCAGTTTCATTTTTTTAATCTGACTACTTGCAAAATGCATTCTTCCTATCTTCCCATGGGCTAGTGCAGGACACCTAATCAACAGTAGGATTTTGTGCTGTACTCACCACACATAAATGCTGAAGGGCAACCAAAACAACAACAAAAAAGTGTTTTACTATAGTGTTCAACTATAATTAGGCAAAATCACAACATCCTTTAAAAATCATTTACATCATCTGACCAGGTGAAAAAAATCTGTTTCGTTTATCTCATGGCTCAACTTGTGTTGTCAGCAAAAGCCACTTCCAGTTAATTTCCCAATGTACCACAGCCAAGGAGAACAGAATTATTAAAAACCCTATATGGGGAAAACCTAAAGTGTTCCACTCAAAACACAGATATTTTTCCTAATTCAGGATGCTCTTAGTAATTGGTTTACAGTGAATTAATTGGCAATTCAGATTTACTTTTCATATAACCTTGCGTTTACTCCATGAAATTTGGGAATTTGCTTTAAAATGTTTAGTGCTTACACATAATCATCAAACCTGCCAGCTCTCGCTTTTTGGCTTTGTTATAAACATGGGGTGAGGTTTTCAAAAGCACTGTGCTCACAGAGGCTATCACAGTGGTTTCAGCTGTGCATTCAAAAGGAGCTCTGCACTCAAATTTTTCTTTTCTAGGTATTCTGGTGACCCTTCAGTCAACAGGTAGATTTTTTTTTTTTTGAGTTGGTGGATTTATCTTAACAGGGACTGTAGGTTTTTTCCATGCATCTTGTCACAAAGACTTTTTTTTTTTTTTTTAAAAGGTATAGCCAGTTCTCAACCAATTTGTAGTGAAAACTGTCTTGTCAAAATGAATAAAATAAGCCATAAGGGTAAACAAACCACCATGTTGAATCAAAACCTCAAGTGACTTAGCTACCTGGACTGAATGTCACTGAAATGTAGTTTTTCACAGACCTTTAAAGGCTTGTATAGTTTTGTAACATTCAAAAAAACATTACACCTGCTTTTTTTTTTTTTTAAATAATTAAAATGTTTGGATTAATAGCAATACATCTCTTTCTATAAATACAGTAATTTCACTTAGTTCTAAATCCAAAATTTACAAAAAAAAAATCCTAGCAGTATCTGCTGTCTTCATGTAATAGTATTAGTTTTTATGTATAAAATGTTTCCATATCAGTGCTGAAATATTAAAGAATAATCTAATGCAATGAAACTCACTCAGCAATTCAGAACCTCAACTTAGTGGTGGTGCACTGACTCCAAGTTCTGACATCCCAAATTACAGTCATAAGGCTAAACTCTGATTTAGAAGTTCAAGACCTCCTAGTTAAAATCAGCACAGGATTTTATAAACGGCTAGGTTTTCCATTAATTTCTTTCAGAAGTTTTTGATATGCAAATTGTTACATGCAATATGACCTACACCATTATGGCAGCAATTGTAGACAGAAATAGAGGCCATGACCCCAACATCTCCATTCCCAGCTGGGCAGGTTTGGGCCGTCCCAGCTTTAATAATTAGCGTGAGAAGGCAAAAGCAGAGCTAGGGGGCTGAGAAGCAAATTTGTATTTTTGAGTTTCAGACCAAAGTAAATAAATTACATCCCCTACCCCGAAAAAATAAGCTCAACAACCTATAAAATGTAATCAAGAACACTGCAGTGGGATTCATTTATCCACTGGTAACCATCAGAAGGTTTAAGCCTAACTGCCTGCTTTTTTCTGTGGACATTCAACAGCAGTTTTAATTGAAACTGATCTTCCACTACAGATTTCAAATTAATTCTTCTTCCAAGTGTCTCATGCTCCAGACATCCTTGCCTTGCAAAAAGCCCTATATCATTAGAGGAGGAAATAGAACACTTTTTCTAAGCTTGCAGGTATTGATTACCTATTCCTTCCATCAAAGCACAATTGCCATTCTGCACTGTATAAATCTCTTCAGCGTTAGACACTTTATAAAGTACTGAGAATTATATCATTAATCATTTGCAGTTGCACCTGTCTTGCTTTATTGAATTCTTTGTTTTTTAGAACTTTAAATAAATGCTTTTAAATAAAAACATGACACTAAATAAAGACTCTGTTTCACTTAAACCTAGTTAAAAAAAATCCCTTCGTTCTCTGTGTGACATTTACCCATCTGAACCAGAGTAACTTATGGCTATTCGTATTTCATTTTTCCAACAGTAAGCATCCTGGCTTTAATCAAATAAAATTTGGAATGAATTTGAATTGGCCTTTTAAGAGCTGACAAATAATCTGGTTTTCAAAACCCAAACTAGTTAAGAGCCCTCACCTGTGTTAATAAATCATACAAATTTCGATTGAGATAGTGGGATGACCCGCAAGCAAAGGTAAACATCAGACAGCCCCATTCTAGAACTGGAGTGTTTGATCATAGAATTGTCTAGGTTGGAAGGGACCTGTCACATCATTGAGTCCAACCATCTACCCAGCACTGACAAAAACACCATTAAACCATGTCGCCAAGCATCATGTCTACCCATCTTCTAAATACTTCCAGGGATGGTGATACCACCTCTTCCCTGGGCAGCCTGTTGCAATGTTTGATACCCCTTGTGGTGTAAAAATTTTTCCTAATATCCAATCTAACTCCTCCTGGTGCAACTTAATGCACGAGCAGCACAGACACAGGAAAGACTGATAAAGTTTGGCATCCTCGGATACTATCAGTGTCCTACCTCCAGGAATTCATGCCATCGGGTCCAGCAACTAAATGCACACATCAGGGAAGGAGGGCTGTATTCCCCTCCCCAGTCAAGGAAATGCACGGCAACAGGACGAGATGGTGACCAGAGAACATCTGAGTGATGGGATGGGGGCTAAGGAAAGCATAAGGGAATTTTCACCACAGTGCTCCCCTCAGCATTGCTAAGAGAAGGCCACCCTCTCCCGGTTGTGTTTCCACAGGGGTGTTTTCTCCCCCAGCCCCACTGTGCAGAGCCACATGGACACTCACTCAGTTTCTCAGCTAGGGCTGGCACAGGGGACAGAGCACTTCCCCACCGCAGTCCCAGTAACTCCAGCTCCACCAAAAGCCTGCCCTGCGTCCACTGATGCCTCAGGGAACCTGCAGAGCCCATTGGCCTTCTGGGTCTGGCAACCCCACCAGCTCATTCTGGATTGCAGCCAGGTCTCTGGGGATGAGACCTTATCTCTGCTGAAATGAGGGTCAGGAACCTCAGCAACACTGTGGTTTCTGACACACAACGTTTCAAACCAATAACTCCAGAGATGTTATCATCCATCCTCAGCTGAAATTACTTGATGCTTCCTTGATTCTGCATTCTTTTCTCATGCAAAATCTTTCTGTCAATGACTGTATCTTTAATAGTTCTTTAATGCATAGGCTGGTCTTTAAATAGAATCCAAGATTACTTTTTTTTTCTTCGTTTTACTGTACAACCAAAACAATGAGCAGTCTTCATTAATGAAAAAGCATTAAAATAATGTATTCTGACAAAATCTAATTAAAGCTTGTATAAAAACTTCCACTTTAAAAAAAAAAAAAAGACATTATCTAGTTTTCTTCCACAATCTTTTGTATAAAACATCTCATATTAAAACCATTGGCATTGCCTTGATTTTAAATAATTTTCCAATTAATGGACCAGCTACTCTGATACAGAGTGGTATGTAACACATAGGTCTTTACACACATCCAGATATAGTTTAACAGACAGTAGTAATTTTTGAGTATTGTGAATTTGATCATTTAATTACAAGTTGTGAAAAAGGTAAAAATATCAACACTTGGTTTTTTGTTTTTGTTTGGTTTTTTTTTTATTTCACTTGATTTTAACACAAAAATCTGCCTTTAAATCCTAGGCCCAGCATGCAAAGATCTAGTTTAGGAGTTTTAATTTTTGAGGTTTTCTATTATTTCTTATGGTTGGGAAGAGGGGTGTGGGGTGTTGTGGTTGTGTTTTGTTGTTTGGGGGGGGGGGGGGGGGGGGGGGGGTAAACAAAAANNGGGGGGGGGGGTTAAACTAAAAGATCTTAGACAAATCTTTGTCTGTATTTGATGCCTCTTATCTTTTCATTAGCTTAGTTACTTCAGGGGAACATCCTACCCCACCATCTTAATATGGGTGATCATTCATCCATGGTTATGTGTGAGGCAGATATTTACAGAGTGGTAAGAAAAAGGGCACAGCAGAAAGGCTTATATCCCTCACCCCTTTCTAGCCCTACTTTTTCCTTGCTGCCCCACATGCAGATGGCTCTTGCTGCTCACATGCATGGCCAGTTTTGTAAAGCTAGCAGAAGCTATCCTCATCAGGAGCAGCATGCCAATAGTTCATGTAAAGTAGCAAAGGCTCTTTTCTTGCTGGGTTGGAAAGATGTGGGACCAGATAATCCAAAACAGGGGAGAAGAGCTGCTGAGCAATGGCTCGGGATCTTCTTGCATGGCAGTGGTATTTGGTCACATATGTCAGTAATGCCAACCAAACAGGTGGCCTCTAGCATGTACCATGGGCTGCCTTCCTGCTTAAAGCACAAGAAACAAAATCAGAAAGGATTCAACTGCTTAAAAGTCAAACCTCACTTGAAAGTCAATGGGGACAGCCTCTGACATGGGATTTTCAAGAGTCTTGTGCCATTCAGCGCAAGTGGGAATAAAAGGAAAAATTCCAGGCTTCCATTATGGATGTTAGTTATTAAGGATAGATGGAACAAAGTAGCATTTCTTCTTCATACAAAAACCTCACAGCCCTTGATTGCACAGCTCTGGGCTGGCAGCTTAACTGAAAGGATTATAGCAAGTTTTACAGGCTCTGGGTGAACAGGGATGCTTTACTTTACATGCACCTGCAGCTACAACCTGCCCAACTATCTCAGCATGGGTGACACTAAAGATGTGAATGCCTGCCTCTGAGTCCCTGTCGTACTTGAACTGCTCCATCATGAGCCAAATCTCAAGAAATATTGAAAAGAAATGTCACCACCAGTAAACAAAACTGGTTCCTTTTTTCACACTGAGAAAGAGCAAGGAAGTAGTGCCCTTGCTCAGCTACGAAGTGATGAATTTCAATAGCAGGTTGAATTCTCCAACAGGAAAAAAATTGTTTAAAACATTCTAATACCAGCAAAATTTACTACTGAACCTTAAGATCTTTCAAAAATCTCAGTCTGGGGTTGTTACATGGGACAAAAAGATAAAAAATGTTACTTGATATTATAAACTAGGATTTCACCATCACTTTTTGCCATTTAAGTTACGACAGGAGGCAAGGCACGTACTGCAGACCCAGATCAGCCAAAAAATCAGCCTCTCCTCTCACTCCCAGTTCCTTCCTACAAAGAAGAAATAAAGTGAACCCCACAGAATGAAGCCTAGAGACTGCATTTAGATATAAGGCAGAAAAGAATGATTTGAATGATGTATCTCAGGCTGAGTGATTTACCATGAGGCTGCAGGGGTAAAGGTATAAAAATCCCTGAAAGCCTTGATAAAAATCAGTGGCATCTTTCAGAGGCCTTCCCATTGCAGAGAAAGCAATCAAGTTGTTGAATCATTATATTAGGGGGAAAAGTTGCTGAAATTATACTGTCTTGCTCTAAAATGATGGCACACCAAAAATCAAAGAGATGAAGAAGGAGAGTCCGTAGTTAGTGTTCACAGTGCCGTCGTGAACAAAGATTTCAGGATTTCCTACCCTGAGGGAAAAAGGCTTTTCATTTTATTATTCTCTGTCATCACTCTGTTTAACATGAGACACTCATGCTTGCAGAAAATTCCAATTACTGCTTGAAAAATGAGACTGAATACCAAGAGCAAGATCCTGAAGAGCTTGCTGAGACCCAAACAGGTCTAAGCATCATCCAGTCTGCAAACTCAGTACAGAAAAGCGTGTTTAAGACATGTGAAAGTTATAAACAGTCAAAGAAGGGATTTTTTTGAAAACTGAAAGAAGCTGAAAGAAATTTTTCCCAAGAACAATCTCCGATAAGGGATATCTTAACCGGCAGTTGTTGGAACAAACACAAATACAGGAAGACGGAACAAAAAGGGTTTGGATTTAGATAACCTTTGAGCAACTGCTAAGAGCGACATCAGAAGCTCCAACAACTCCTTTCGGCACCGATGCCACCACACCTACAGAAGTGCCCAGCCATGGGGCTGTAAAAGCAGAGCTGGTCTTCAGAACTGATTTTGTCAGTGATACTGTCTCATTGCCAAAAAGTAGCAGATGCAAAGAGAGAAAGAAAGGCTTTAAACCATGCTCCTAAATATAAACTACTCTATAATGTCTGCAGCTTTTAAACCTGAAGACTGAGTGAGGTGCACGTTCTCCTTAAATTTTCACATCCACAGATGCTATAATTATTGCTGGGTTCTTTAATTAAACCTTCTAACCTTCAATTATCTTTGGCAACATTTTTTTATGTTTTCAAAACCTTTGCATTCCTTGGTATGTCTGTGAACTTCTGTATTACATAGTCACGAACACATTGAGATTTAAAAAAAATAATATATATATCCCCCATACATGTACGTACTTTCTGTGTCCTAATTTTGTTCCTCAAAAAAGTATAAAGCTGCCATGAATCTTGTATGAAACTCCCACTGTACCTATCAACCTGCCAGCGGCACAAACGGATGATAAATATCCAACATCAGGAAACACCAGGACCTTAAGACAAATGGTGCAGGAAACTCACAATAAAGTGGAGTAAGTGTAATTACTAAAACAAGCTTTTTCCATAAACATTTCAAGTTTTAGCGTTTGTGAGCTGAATAATTTACCACCACACAAAAGTGAAAATGGGACTAAGTTTAGCTGTGCTGGCAAAATAGTTTGGGGGGTTTTAAGGGGTGTCTCACACAATAAACTCTTGATAGACATGACTAATGAGCTGTTGGAATTTTGTAACTCTAATATTTCAAAAATATTTACATTAAGCACAGAGCACAACAATATCAACGAAATTATTATGCAGAACTCACTGAATGGGAGGATAAATTGTGATGTAGAAGGTGCCTGCTGGTGGCAAGTGACTGAGACAATATACATCTCCATCCTCTGTTTTTTATAATTTTCTGCATTTTTAATAAATGTATCTGACACCTCACACCATTCATTTCATAACTGTCTGAGGCCTTTTTAAAACCGCTCACCCCTGAGCTGCACATAATAAACGAGGTGATAACTTACAATATAAGGAGAAAACAGGAGATTAATTTATATGAAGACATCGTAAATTAAATTTCTTCTATTCTTATACTAGTTGAGCAAAGCTCCATGAAGGCTAGAGACAGACATAAAAATAGATTTTTTCCTAAATATAATTTAAAAAAGTATAAATCCTAATGGAAATTACTGAATGAAGATGTATTATGAATCAATGCAGTAGCTCAATGGCAGCACTTTGTGTTGCTGGGAGGAAGACATACATTTCAGTAATGGGTTCCTTGGACAGGGCACAGGTGCCTCGGACAGGTCGTGTCCGGGACAACATTCTCTGCAGAACGGTTGCTCTTTCTCGCTGTCCTTTCTTTCCTGTATGGAGTAATAGCTGTATAGTGATAGATTTTGACAGCAGAAATAGCTATATTGCTGTACTGCCCAAATACTGCAGAAAGGAGAGAGGGTCCATCCTTCCGTGTACAGAGCAGCAAACAGCTCCTGCCTTGAAAATCTTACAACCAAATAACACAAGACAGAGCTCCAAGCAACCCAACACAAGCACCTCTACCCTGAAAACGTGCAGCCCTTCTAGGCAAACCTTCCCTATTTTGTAACAACTTTACTTCATGCTCTTTTCTCCAAAGCCTTCTCCCTGAGCTGGGTAGCCCAGTAGAACACCAGAAAGAAGATCAGCCTTCCTCCCCATGGGACAGAAGAGAAAAGAAATGACAATTTTTCCAAAGAGTAGAGATAAAAAGAAAGAATGGTGTTTTATTGAATTAAACACATGAAGAAGGAGCACAAGAACATATAACGCGACGTAAGCTAAGGTCCCATCTGGGCTACTCCCAGGAGAAAGCACAGCATGAGGAAAGGAAGTTCTGAGAAAATGAAACATGGGAAACAAGGGGAAGAAACTGGGCAGGAAACTTCCCACCCAAGAGCTCTTAGATGTAAACGGAGGCCTGGGGGGCTTCAAGAAGACATTGTTGAAAGAAGAGGAAGGAAAAGGATCTGAATTTGGCTTGGTGCTAATTACAGCATCCCTTGCCAACACCCAGAGCAGGCAGAAGCAAGGGGGCTGACAGACAGCTTGCTGCCCTATATCTGTGATCTTACTCTCAGACTGTGGGTGATGGCCCTGAAGGACCCAGCCTGAGCTGACACTGTGGTAGAGAGACCTCAGGTTGTAGGAGGCGAGAGGAAAGCCTGCCAGAACACGCATGGTGGGCTAGGGAACCCTTTTATGGGGGCATTTTGTCTTTAAACCAGCGATCTTGATTTGTTTGAGGGCTTGAATTGAGATCCTGACGAAGCATCAAAGCTTCCATGCTGCTGAACCTGCCAACGGCTCAGAGATGAATGCTGAGCGACAGTGACATTAATAAGCCGTGACATTTAAGTCAGGAAATCTCAAATTCCCATCTTGCTTCTCTGTCTCCTTCCTACCACCAGGAGCTACACGCTCCATTTCACTCCCTTCCATTACAAAGGGAGAAGTTCGTCTGTCTCATCAGAGCATCAGTGAGGATTGCTCAAAACTTGAGAAGAGCTGCAGAGATAAAAAGTGCAGCAACTGTGTGGGAGTCAACTGTCCCACTATGGACCTCAGTGCTAGGCTGCCTGCAAACACGTTTAAGAAAAACACAGTTTCAATTATTTCTCAAAGCACCACAGATGTGAATCCTACTACTTCTCACATGTACCCTTAATAGCCTTGATCTCACCAAAGAAACTGCTAACGTAAATGATGCCTCACTGTAACTTAATTACCTCCAATTTAGGTGGGAACGGGAACAGAAAGTACCTTTTCTTGATTCCCATCTGTTCCTCATAACTAACCAAAGGAGCCTTCCCCAGAGCTCTGTCTCTAAAAGCCAGCATGGAAAAAAAAAAAAAAAGGGAGGAAAGAAAAGAAAAAAAATTGTATATTTTTATTGAATTTTTGCAGGATGCAGGTTAATAAAACACCCACAGAGAGCACAGAGCAATATAGAAAGGGAATAAAGGGAGGGAGGGCTGATATCAATAAAGCCTATCCAGAGGCACTGGTAGAGTAAAAGTACTCAGGATTTCAAAAGAAACGTGCTACAAAAATGATTCTCACTTGTTGCTTTCACTCAGGTTTAAAATTTACAAAAAACAGAAGTGTTCTAAGCAGAGGATGGTTTAAAAAATAAAATCAGTAAGATAAAATCATCTGTTGCTGAAACATGTCACCTTCTGCTTTCCAATGCCCTTTGTTGATCCTAAGCTGACCAGGAGACGGCCACCATACTGGGACTTTTTTGTTTAATTGTATCACAGAAAGCACTGCAGTCCCTGAAATCACTCATAAAACCTTGACAAATACTGGCTTTGCTATGATATTTCATTTTTGGGCAAAAATCAACTTTTGCTCGACTAAGTTCTTAATGGCATCCCTGTTACAGGCTTCTCAATCCAGCTGTCCCTTTCACTAACATGCACCAGTAAAATAGCTCCCGGGAGAGTTTCTGGGAAATTGCCAGCTTTTACTTAACGACACATCGTGAACCCTGGCCTCAACTTCCATTAACATTCAGTCTATGTTTCTACCATTAATTTAAGAGCATCAGGAGTAGGAATAAATAGGAAGACAATAAGCAGCCACAGCATCCAGCCGAGGTACTCTAGCAGACAGCACTGCTGCTGCAGCTGACAGAGAACACTTACAATTGTTTTTCTCATTTTTGTTCCATATCTGCCATTTCCAGTATGTTATGCTAAATGACTTAAAAGTGTTCAAAACCAGCTTTAATT